>JAEANM010002182.1:835-25245 GCA_017656035.1 Myanophis thanlyinensis
GAGAGAGAGAGAGAGAGAAAACCCAACTTGAAAATTGGTTAGAACTTCAAGTCAGAGTCTTCTGTCATATCAAATCAGTTAAATGCAGCTTTTCAATTTTTATTTCGTGAAATGCATACCATTCAGAACAAAAAGCTTCAGGCCCTTGAGAGTGTTTGCTTTTGTATCATATTGTAAATTTATACTTAAAAGGAAAGGCTGGCCTTAGATTTTGCTAAGTGTATATAGTAATAGAGACAGGTGGTTTTTTTAAAAAAAAAATTCTAAGCTTATATTTAGAATCTTTTGTTTTATGTAAATATAGTAGCGGTACTTAGCAGATGTAACATATGTTAGACCCTTAGAAAATTGAAGGGCACGTATGACATCAGTTGGAAAATGATAACAGTTGAGATACCTAGATGATTATCTGTTGCTGTAAACAAAGGATGTAGAGAGAAGGTATTGCTTTTTTTAGAGGCAGTGCTATTAGCAGTGCTATAGGCAATACCCTTTGAGGGTTTGTGAGGGTACTTTCCTCTCCAAGAACTGGACACAACACAGCCTGGCAAAATTGTATGCAGTGCTTTATTACTTCCTCAATAAGAGGCTATTTTTCTGGGTCAACTCTACCCTTCTAGGACTTTGCAAAGTGATTTTGCCACATACAGTAAATATGTGTTTGTACTTCTTTTACTATAAGTTTTACTACTTCAAACAAAAAAACTCCAAGTCTTTAGAGTATAGATAGTCCTCAACTTACAACTACAATTGTGTACAACTACAAAATTATGTTGTTAAATGAGTGGTTTTTACTCAGTTTTATGACTTTTCTTGCCACATTTATTAAATGAATCATTGCAGTTGATAAATTAATAACATGGTTGTTAAGTGAATCTGGTTTCCCCATCAACTTTGCTTGTCAGAAGATCACAAAAGGTGATCACATGACCCCAGGACACTGCAACTGTCATAAATGTTAGTCAGTTATCAAGCATCTGAATGTAAATCATGTGACCATGGGGATGCTACAATGGTTGTAAGTGAGAAAAATGGTCATAAGTCACTTTTTTCAGTGATGTTGCAACTTTGAACTGTCACTAAGTGAGCTGTTGTAAGTCAAGGACTACACAAGGGCCTTTGTCTTTTTCCAAAAGTTTCTTGCACTAGTTGGGATGAGGCACTGTTTCTGTGTGGTTGTTCTCGACTAGTTGTTACTGGTCTCCCAGCAAAGCTTCAAACTCCAGCCGGGATTCCCACCAGGATATGCTACTCATCGTAGCTTCTGGTTCAGGCAGTTGAATGAAAATCATCTTGCCCGCTTGTAATAGCTGTTAGTCTCCAGACGTTGCCTCAGCTTCCTTGTGTGAAGGCCATTTGCTTTCATCTTCTGTACTACACACACCCCTCTTTTCACTCTTTCTTAGCATTTGCATTTGTAAGCTCAATAGACTAGGTTGAGTGAGGCTGCCTCTGGACGAAAATATGTCCTTGAAAACACCAATGTATGGCTCAATTAGTACAGGCAACTGCAACATGGTTTGGATGCCTATGAGTAACTAGATGAATGTATGTCTGAATGCATGAGGGAAGTGAGGAGGAGTATTTCTGCCTGGCTGCAGCTGCTTTTCCCAGAGAACAGACTTTCCAAAGTGCAGACTCCCTCTCAGGACTTCTGTCATGACCAAATTTCTCCTCAGACTTAAGTAGTTTTCCAGCCCACATTCAAAGAGTTCAGCTGTTAGTAGAAATCGAAGCTGTGAGCTGGATCTGGAATTAGTTATTGGAAATCTGTAATCCGAGGAGCAGATGTCAAAACAATGTTGGCCTGAGGTGTTTCCCCAAAGTAACTGGACTTTAGTTCCTCAAATTATCAGGTAACATGTCCTTCAGCCATGCTAGCTGAGAACCCTAGACCGAATTTTGGAAGGGTGGCTTTTGTGCAGAATTGGGAGCGCAGATCTTCAGGCTTACTCATGTATTTTTAAATGCGATGTTTTTGTGTGTGATGAAAGCTCCCTATTAGTGATAACATCTAAACAGTACATCACAGAAACAGACTCAAGGGATATCAAAATATGTGTTGGATAATAGCAAGAGACAGACTGAACGAAGTAACAATTAATAAAATAAAAGGGAGCAAACTGATGCAATTTCAATCCACGGGGAAAGCAGAGCAAGATTTAGCACTCCTCAAAGAATTTTGGAAGTCCAGTTTGAAATAAAATCACAGTTCTTTTTACAAGGTATATTTTCAAAACACATCAACAAGAACTATTCCAGTTGATTAGTATACATGTTTATAGCGATAAGGATAAATTTTAGCACAATATTGAAAAAGAGATACATTATTGAAGATATCATTCTGGAAACTTAAAAGTTGGAGAATATGTAGTAATGGTAAAATTAACATCACGTATTCACAACAGATGTATAACCAATATTATGCAACAAGGCAAATATAAATACCTAGAGTACTGTATAGTTTTTGAGGTGTGGGGGGGAAGCAGAGAAATACTTCGCAAACACAAAACATTTTAAATGTCTGTAAATGAAACGTATTGGAGTATGAAAGGAGAAGTTAGAAAGTAATATTTATAATGTAGATTTGTTTTTTTCTTTGTATTTTCAAACAAAAAATAATGGAATTATGACACCTTGGTCAAAGATTTAAATTCTGACATTGCTAAAATAATCCAATGTACTTAAATTAATGTTTAATGGTTAATTTCTAATCAGCAATATACTAAGCACTAACTGTGCAATCTTGGTAATTCTTTTGTCCACTTATACATATTTCTGTACTATTCTTTCTTCCTTTTGATTGCTTGCTTATTTGCTTTATTTTCTTTTAAAGATTAAGAAACGTGGTGGGGTTTTTTTGTGTTTTTTTTTAAAGAAAAACAACCTAATGGTTTGGTGCAGTGATTCTGGAACGAAGTGTGCAGAATACATAATGTGGCTCACTATAATGATTTAAAAGAACTGTATGGACTTCATTTAAGAAGCTTGTAGCCCTGTAGTAGGAAATTATATGCAGGGTTTTTTTTTTCACAAAGACAATGACCTTGTTTGTGCATAAAAGTAAGTGTAGCGTGGTTTATAAAACCCAGCCATTGTGATTTAGCGTTATGTGAATCCCTGCTCCCAATGGCACCAGAAGATGGATCTAGGACATGGAGATGTACTTGAGTGATCTTGTAGTTGGCAATATTTAAATTAATTCATTCTGTTTCTCCAATATGTTGGAAGTGCTGCCATTTATTATGGGTGTGCAAAGTCAACAAGTTGTATGGTAATTAGTCATACTTAGAATGGAATAATATCTCCAGGCACTTTTATTAAGATAATATATAATTTTTTAAAAATCCCATTGATCATCTAAGTCACATATATTGTGATTATACACCCTCTAATCTCAATTTAATCTTTTTTTAAAAACATGCTTTCAAGAGAGAAACTACCTATGGAGCATTCAACAGGGCCTGAAATCATAATTCATATAATAGAAACAAAATTTTCAATTATCGAATAGCTTTTTATCATCTTCTCAAGAAAACTAATGAAGTGACCAGATAAGAGCACGAATATGCATTGCTTTTATCATCTACATGGAGAAAACTATTCCTCTTTTTGGGGCTCTCACTATTTAAATCCCAATTACTGTCACTCGTTGGGGAAATATTTTACATGTAATGGGGTACCTTATATGAAAAATGAAATGTCATCTCCAAATGCACTATTGATCTTTTCAAAGATTTAACATGCGGTGCTCAATAGGAAGAAATTCATGGTGGGTGGAGGTTCATGTTATCTTCATTAATAACAAAATGTTAGAGTAATGTGTAAATTTAGAACTTCCTAAACACAGTATTTAGTACTTGGACATTATATCCATTGGTTTGCTGAATCTTGCCAGCATATAAGGATTTGGATGTGGATATTACTTGGAGCTGGATAAAATATGGCACAAAAAGATTCTGCAGTCTTGAAGTCAACAAGTGTTGAAGGAAAGATAAAGCTGAAATAAATATCAATATTTTGATAGCAACGTGTTATTATCTTACAATACCAACAGATGTAAAACTACCTAGTCAAGCTCATGCATACCCACACACTTAAGTATTCTTCTAGAATGAAGTTGAAGGTAGTGTACATCTAACACTCTAGTCACACTTAGATTTGGAATTATACCTGATATGAAATTTTCAGGAATTCCTGCCATGTTTTGTTATGTTTCAGTTTCCTAGAGCAAAGAAAGAAAGAGAGGGTTACTAACTGCTTTTTCTGACTTAATTATCAAATCTTTGAATACTGACTTGTTGGACAATTAAAAATAAGAATCTTTTGGAAATAAGGAAGCTTATGATGGTGAAATACATGCCATTAATTGTGGATTTTTAACATGGCGATGATGTTTTCATGATGTTTCCTGATTGAATCAGCCAAGGAGGAAGATCATGGAAGCTTGGAATAATCTGACCGTCACCTTTAAAATTCTTTATGATTTGGCACCGAGTTATTTGTGGGACCAGCATTCCCCAGTGGCATCTACCCTACCTATTAGATCCCTGGGTACAGTCGGCCAAGGAGTGTTGGCTGGTGGAGCTCAGAAGGCACCTCTTTTCTGCCATGATGCCCACCTTGTGGAACATCCATCCACTCTGAGATTAGATTGGCCCCTCCCTGTTGAACTTTCAAAGACGTGAAAACTTGGGGGTTTTTACATGTGTCTTGGATCCTAGGTGTGTAATGGAGCCCATCTGTGGGCTAAGTTAATAGTTGTTTGAGTGATGCCTGGCTGTTATGTGTTTTATTTTTTACATTATGTATTTAATCTATTTTATTGTAAGCTACCTTGAGTCAAATATTTGAGATGGATGGCTGTATAAATTGAATGAATGAATGAATGATTCTAAACTTTCTTGAAGCTGATGTGCTAGAAATAGAAACAGCTGCATAAGTAATCTAGACACACTGTTCTTCCTTTGAAATTGATTTCTTATAGTTGATATTTCTGGTGGATGAATGTGACATAATAAAGGATTTGACCTGTAGTTAACAAACCTCATCATTGTTCTGCATATATGAAACATATCTACTGTCGTGATACTATTGTAGTCAGAACTCTCAAATAAGCAGCCTGCAGAATGGTAATCTCCAGATGTGTTGCTGTTGCAGACCGTAATCAATAATCTAGCAACGTTTAGAATTTTCTCTTCAGGCTTATATGTCGTGCTTCCCCCTGGAGATTTTTGGTTCTTTTGGAAGACTTTAGTGAGGGGGTGGAAGGATGACCCCAGGAGTATAGAAACTATAGACTGATGCTTTTGAAGTATTTGTTTATCATTGATTATTTTTGGTTTTGTTGTATTTCTAAAACTTACAGGAGCTGAAAGACATTCAGCTTTCAGTCACACACATAGACACTCACCTTTTGAAGGCTGTCATGAATTTACACTTAGCTCAGAATACAGCTGCTAGGACCAGATGGGAAGCTGGTACTTGCATGTTAGGGACTATATTGAGGTATTTCAGTTGTTAAGTAGCAAGATGGGCTTCATATTTCAAAGCACAGATGTTAGTGTCAAGTTTATGGAATTCCTTTTCTAGGGAGCTCATCTAACCAGTTGCTGTTATTTTTTTGAAACCAGGTGTTTTTATTTTCCCAAGATTACATGACTTTGCATCGATTTTATGAAGGATTCTATATAAACGACTTTAAATAAATGCAGAAAATACTTAAGGGTTGGGTTTTATTTGTATATTGAAAAATTTTGAAAAGCAAACTGTTACTAATACTCAATCTTTTAAAGGCTACCTGACCTACTGTTTAATGATACGGTTGAGCAATATTACCAATCATACTATTCCCACCTTCTCTGGGCTTTCTACCATGTTATATTTAACAGCAATAGGTAAAATGGTAGGTGAATTGGCTTTTATATGTCTGATATGTGTCATTTTAACAGCTCTTAACAATGTGATTTGTAGCAGGAGGGTAGAAATTCAGAATACGCTACATGAATTTAATGTCATTTTATTTGGAGATTTTAATTGCAGAATATCAAATGTCAAGTGCAGTGGCCAAGATTCAAGCATAGAGCTTTAAATCCCTTTCTTGTCAAAACAAATATATTGGCATTGATGTAGCATTTCCCCTTCTTTTTATCTCCTTTATTTGTGCATTCTTGATCTATACAGTTCATCTCTCGTTTGAAAGAGAGGTACCAGAAGCTATTATTCCAAATTTTAAATATTAAAAAAAGTGTCTAAGGGACATAATATTAAAAATGACCTTAGAAACTAGAGTTTCTATAGGGATTAACGGCGACGGGGAGGGGGGGGGAGTTCTGTTAAGTTTGGAATCAGCTTTATAGGTTGTCATTGGCTCAGCATTCCTAAAACTACCAATATATATGAGCAAAATTTACCTCATCTGAAGCTTCAACATCATTGTTCAGGACATGTTTTTAGTCTCTGTTAATTTGAAACTAATCCTATGAGTGGATGGATGGGTTGATTTGTTTTGTTTTCTTCAATATTGAGAACTGAGATCTCTAAACCAGGCCCTGTGCTTGTTCCCAAAGGACGATGTAGGTTTTATCTGTAATAAAATACTAAATACGAGCCTATTCATCCTCTCTAGCTCTGTGCTAGAGAGCAAAGACACTTGAGGAGGACTTCTGTGTAACAAGCTCTTAACTTTTGGAACCTCTCCAAGTCAGCGATGGGTTGTTAAAAGCCTTTCCTCGTCTCTAGGCTTAATGAAAAAAAAATATGAGTTCAGCAGCGTTAAAACACGACAAAGATATTTTATGCACCCTAGGCAAAGGAATAACGTTTTAATCCTTAGTGCAGCATGTATGTGGTAATTTGTGATGTTTAGATTTTTTAAAAAGTTATCTTCTATATATGGTCATCCGAATCCACTTAATTTTTTTTTTATTTCTTTTCTTTTCTAGGCTCTTTACAATTCAATCAAAAACGAAAAGCTTGAGTGGGCAGCGTAAGTATCTTATGTTGAACTAATAAGCTTCAAATGATTCCTTTTATGGTATTCCACTTGATGTACCTGAAGTATATGGAATAGATTCTAGAAATTGCAGAGGTCTACTCCAGCAGTTCAGAAGAGCGACCCTCTTACATTTATTTATAGGTAGTCCTCGACTTACGACCACAATTGAGCCCCAGATATCCCTTGCTAAGCAAGACAGTTGTTAAGTGAGTTTTGCCCTATTTTACGACTTTTTTGCCACAGTTGTTAAGGAAATCAGTACAGTTGTTAAATTAGTAACCCAGTTGTTAAGTGAATCTGGCTGCCCCATTGACTTTGCTTGTCATAAAGGTTGCAAAATGTGATCACATGACCCCGGGACACTACAACTGTCAATAAATATGAGTCAGTTGTCAGGTGAATTTTGATCACATTACCATCGTGATGCTGCAGTGGTTGCAAGTGTGATATGTCATTTTTTTCAGTGCTGTTGGAATAGTCACTAAATGAATAGTTATAAGTCAAGGACTATCTGTATTTATTTTTATTCTGACTAATTGTTTTTATACATATCAGATGTCTTTCATTTTTCATTGGACAGTCTTAACTCATTCGTGATAACTAAAATAGTATGGCCCCTGAAAGGAACTCATTTATCCTATTAAATACAGTTTGGGGCAAGCCATTCTTTATTAAGATTGTAATTCCAGTTGCAATGTGAGAATAATAACTTGAAGAGAATGTCTGAAACCTGGTTAGATTCTGTAAAATAAGGTTTACCAAGTTTCCAATCTTCCTTGTATGGAGTTTTCTGAGCTTTGTTTTCTGCTAACAGAAGTTTCATTACCCAGCTAAGTTACACCAGCGCAAGGTAACTGAATTTGGGTAATAAAACATCTGCAAGAATGTTTTTCTTTTGGAATCTTTTTACTTATAAAAAACTGAGCCATCTGTTATTCATATTCTCAATATGGTGTACCTCCATGCACAGACAGCATTTGAAAGTGAAGTTACCTGAGGATGGGCTGCAGTCCAAAAGCTCAGACCTCTGGTCCTGGTGATTGGAACTTGCAATAATTTTAAGTTGATAGCCACTTGTATTTACTTGGAGAACAGAAATTGGTGTTAGTTATATTCAAGAAGTTTGACACTCCTTCCTTTCCTTGAAGAGGCTATAATTGGCCATAGATTGGCACAGAATGAGATACGGTCACAGCATAGGTTCTCTTGTTGTTCCACAATGCAAAACATGCTGGAGCATCCAATCATGGTGGCTTTTTCAAGTCTATATCAGTCTTCCTCATGGCATTTCTGTTACATGCTTAATAAATCTAGGCCCTGTATTCCGTAGAACCTGGTTATGTAAGAGGTACTTGCCTCCCATAATATCTACCCAAATAATTCAATGCTGCAGAGTTAGCATGCCTTGAGTTCGTTTGATTAAACATTGCCCTCTGTCAGGATCCCGGAAGCAAACCTCTATTGCAACATCTGATCTTTGGTTTGAGGTCCCCCCCAAAATCTGGATGCCCCCCCCCTCTGCTGATGTTTAGAAGAATAATGAGGTGTTTCGACAAGGGACTGTGAGGCCGGTTTTTTTGTGCTTGCCAACTTTTATCTTTACCTTTTTACATTTCAATGATTTTACTGCAATTTCATTGATTTTTGTGAGCTGCCCCAAATCATTGAGTTGGGTAGCATGCAAGTTTTATAAAGTAGGGTTGGTTGCACAGTCAGCCAGATGTTTAGACAGGATTTGGGTTTTTTATTCACCTATTGCAGGGGTGTCAAACTCACATTGTCACCGAATCGTCATGTGACATATCGTAATTTCCCCCCCCCTTCACTAAACCACATGTGTGTGTGGCCAGCATGTGATGCATCCAGTCCACGGACCAAGAGTTTGACAGCCCTGACCTGTTGACTCCTGGGATAAGCAAATGTTGTTGTTTGATGGTGCTGAATGTATCCTTACAGGGTGTAAGCTGTTCCAGGTCAAGTTGTCTTTTGAAATTGACTAATGATGATTTTGTTAATGCCGATGTGTTCAAGTAGTGCTCCAGATGTTTTAGGATTGCATCTATTACTCCCCATTGGGATTACTATTGGTAATATCTTTGTTTTCTTTTGCCAAAGCCGTTGTACTTCTATTTGCAGGTCTTCGTATTTTACGATTTTCTCCAGTTATTTCTCTTCTCTTCTGCTGTCTCCAGATATTACCACATCCACTACTCAGACTTTGTCTTTCTTATCAACAATTAAGTCTGGGATGCTGTGTCGCAGGTGCTTCTCTGTTTGAATTCTAAAATCTCACAGCACTTTAGCTTCCTCATTTTCTGTTACATTGTTTATTTTGTGGGCCAGTTTTTGCCTGCAGGCAATTGGTACTTCTTGCAGATATTTCAGTGTGCCATTGTTGCTACTTTGTCATGCCATTGTTTGTAATCAGTCTGGGCAATCTTCTTGCAGTAGCCAAAAAAGAGATGTTCTTGTTTCTTTGCAGAGGCAGCATTTTCTGTCTGTCATTTTCTCAATTCTGGCTTTGTATGCATTTGTTCTTAAGGCTTGGTCTTGTAAAGTCAGAATTAGCCCCTCCGTCTCTGTCTTCAAGTTTCCTGCTTTTAGTCACTGCCAGGTCTGGGATTAAGTGCTTTGCCTGCTATTTTTTTATGTACTGGCCATGTAATATTTTGCCTTCTATGTTTCATTTATATTCTTCATTTGGTCTTATAGGCCTCTCCAGTTCGGTCTCTCCAGTACTCTCCAGTAAGCCTTCATAGCATGCTATCTTTGGTGTGTCTTCTTCATTTTCCTTCATATATTCTTTCAATGTCCTTTTTATTTCTTCTTTAACTGTCTGTTGTACCCTCACCTGTTTTCCTTGATAAGTAGAGTCAACATCTCTGTAGATGAAGGGGATTCATTGCTATTATTTTACTGATCTTTACTCAGTCTTTACTCAGTTCTGCTTGAGTCCAGTCCACTATTCCAATTGAGTATCTAATGACTGGAATCACCTAGGTATTAATTGGCTTGATCCTATTTCCTACCCTGAATTTGGACTTTAAAATCTTCTTCACTCTCACGATTATTCTCTTCTAATCTTATAGAAGTTATCGTGATCGTCTCCATCCATACTCTTGATACTGTTTCCATAGGGCATCTTCAGTTTTCATTATTTTTCCCCATTTGATGGTGAGTGAGGTACATTTGTCCAGTCCAAACTTCACCGCAATAGCTTGGCTGTAAATACAGACAGTGTTGAGCAGCGATTCTATTTCAGATGTTGTATTTTCATACAGCATTAGATCATTGATGTAAAGGAGGTGTGATAGCCTGGCAGATGTTTTTTGATGTTTGATATATAGCTATGGCCTGAATTATTCAGTATTGTTTACAGAAGAATAAATGCAATGACAAACAGTAATGGTGATACTGAGACTCCTTGAAATATTCCTCTCTTGATATTAACCTCTTCCACTCTTATCACCATTAACCAGCAATGGTGTCTTCCATTGTGCCCAGTCACCTTTGCACAAAGCTGATGTTTCTTCTGATGTTCCTGTTATTTCTAGGCACTTGATAATCCAATCATCTGGCAGGGGATTAAATGCCTTCTTGTAATTCATGCTACGTTCGAGTTGGTCTTCCTTCTGTTGCAGTTTTACAAAATCAACTTGTCAATTGGAAACTGATCTTTTGTTTGTCTGCTGTTTTGGCAGTTCCCTTATTGTTGTTGTTATTTTAACTTTATTGAAATACCGTTTAATACAATGCAAGATGTTTGATAAGTCAGAGAATTTGGTGATGTGCCCATTTGGTCATCAGACTCAGTCCATGCAGTGGGGGGGGGGGGGTGAGACACAATTTCCTGAATGTATAACAGAAGGATAGGTTGTCAAACCAAATTATCTCTTGCAAGCCAGGTGCCTGCTTGTTATTCTAGTAAGCAAAACGAGTTGTTAATGATGAAAGGCTGCTTGTAAGGTTGGAAGACTTTTTTAGTTGGGTTGGAAACATTATCTTAAAGATAGAAATCCAATCCTCAGTTAATCTGTGGCGGCATGAATAAACCCATGCTTAGCTTTCTCCCTTTTATCTTTCGAAGCATTGTGTTAGAGCTGCTGGTAGAAGAAACACTGCTCAGGTCAAGTTTCATCCTGTTGGCTTGGTGTCTGAGGTTTGTCTTGCGATTAACAGTGGCTAGCTTGACAACAAACCAATATTAAAGATAATGCATTGCAGAAGGCCTTGCGTGCATTACTTCAGCTGCATTCGAGAAGCTCGCCATTTTATTTTATTTAATAGATTTCTATAGTCTCCCCTGTCATGAAATGAGACTCTGGGCAGCATACAATAAATTCACAATTAAAACCATAAAACGAACAATGTAAACAAAGGTTAAAAGCCCAAGAATGTGGGTGAGCTTGATCATTTAATCACCTTGCAGTCTCACCATGGGAATCCCCTATTGATATTAAAAACTAAACATGAGGAGATGAGAGTTTGCCAGCACATTTTAACCACTTATCGTTCTTTCTCTGTCCATCCTTGTTATTTGATTTCTTTTTCATGCTGAAGGGAATCATGGCTGCTGGGTAGAGATCTTTTTTGAACAGAAAAGAAACCTGAAAATGCCCATTTTTGATATTGATAAGACTGCTTTTAAGGGGATTACCTTTTCCTATAGTAATGTATGCAAGTTCTTATCGTACACCAAAATAGTCTTTTAAGTATAGTACCATGTATTTTCTTACACTGCTGGAATCTGGTTGAATTAAGGACAGCGTAATCGTTTCTTGCCTCTTTCCAAAGCAGTTCTAGTCAATAGCAAATTGCTCCTGATGATAAGAGAAGTTAATTATTATTATTTTTAAAAAAATGTTATTGCTTTTAAAGAAGTTCCTTATTAGGAAAACTTGACAGATCCTTTCCTTCAAAGAGTTTGAATTAAGGCTTATTAGCTATCAGATGATGCTTGGCTTGTGAGAAAAGAAAGTAATGGGGACTGGTGGCAGTGAGAGAGCAGGTAGTCTCAATTGTGAGAAGCATGTGGGGGTAGACCTCCCTCAGGGAAGGCAGATTTAACATTTCCAACCCACAATGTTTAGCCCTTAATGCTAAACATTCTTGCCTCCAGATCCTCAGCGTTACTGCCTTCCTGCTGCTGCTAAATGCTAGATGAATTTGTAACAAAGCTGTCTCATCTAGGATCTGGTTGAGGCAGCCAACCAGTCATGTATGAGTCCAGAGTAAGTATGTTTCCCACCCAGAAGCCTGTCTGGGCCCAGACTGGGATGTTCCGTTCTTAGAAATGTGTCCATGAAGCCAGGCTATGGTGCTCAGAGTAGCTGTTAATGTCAGTTCTGCTAGATAGATCAGACTAGGAAATCCTAAATGCTAAAACTATGCTTATTGAGAGTGACTAGCAGAATGTTGAAAGTCAGATTGTGTCGAGTCTCTTCCTTCTCATAGTTCGGGAGGAATTAAGGGGGTGTCTGCCCAAGCATTTTCTGAATTTTGTCCTGTCTGTTGTAGACTTAATATATATATATTTCATCCCTTGTTGCTGTGGTAACATAGCTTGCAGATCTCCATCAAGGTCATCCTCCTCACTCTCTATGGTTGTCATTCAAGGAGGCTTAACAACTCTCTGAGGTATTGCATCAGAGATAATTGGATGTGATACTCTCTGGTTGAAAGTGGGCTTGAGGAACAATTGGATTTATTGCTGGTGCACTGGCCTTCTTGCTGCTCAGTTATAGCCTTGCCTGAGCTGTTTGATTTCCATTGCTGGATAGGCAGTGGAGATAGGGAGGTTATTAGTACCGGACAATTTGAATCTATCCTAGTGTAGCATTTAGTTTGGAGTAGTTCCGAGGTTTGTAATCACCATTAGACCCTATCCTAAGATGCTTAGAACAGGTATCGTAAGACCCTATCATGACAAGCATGATTGCTTTTCACTTGAGTGATAGGTTAATTATATTGGCCCATATAATGGTTTCAGACATACTTTACAGGGAATTTAGGGATCTTAGTTGCCATCTGGAGTAGATGGGTAGGAGGTGCTTTGGTTTGGATTCTTTCTATGGGCCTTCTCTCCATTTGTCAATGGGGCCTTCCAGTTTCCCAAGGGGCTCTGAAAGATGAAACAATGGAAGAAACATGTAGAACATCACTGGAGGACAGTGTGAAGAGTGAATTATTCAATTTTTGTACAAATCCATATGAAGCATGACATTATCATAATTGTCCACTCTTACTGCATCTGCAATAGCATGATTTAAGGTAATTTAGTCAAGAGAGACAAGTCACAGAGGTATCTTCAAAGCCACTGTATGAATATACTAGGTATCTGTTATAAAAAGCCACTTGGATTCATTCAGAATAAAATTCTGAATGATGAGTCCATGTGAATTGACTAAGACATTAACATGTTTTGTTATCTAGGAAACATTTGATTTTCTGGTTCTTGAAAAAATGGACAGAATCTTCATGATTATTAACCCAACAATCTGTTCTTAAATTCCTTTCTTTCCTGGTTAGTTAAGCTTGTCTGTAGGGGACATGTGACTGAGTTCATGTGGTAGTAAATATATCCTTGGGTGAATATATCACTGGATCAACAGTCCTAGGACAATTTTCATCCAATCTTTAATCCTCCCATTTTAGGGAAGATGTTTGAGAAAGTGTTCAGGTTGTAACTTCAGAGGAGCAGAGATGAAGTGGATTATATGAACTTCCTTCAGTTGAATTTCAGAATGGGATTTATGGAGCCAGTGTTGATCCTACTTGCTGATAACTGATGGTAGCAGTTGAATCATAGCGATGTATCTGTCCTGGTTTTCCTTGACCCCCCAGCAGTTTTGAGATGGTGTTATTGATCATGATAGCCTTCTCGACTGTCTGTTGTAATTGGTGAGTGAGAGACAGCATGTAGTGGTGGTTCTCTTTCTTCCTCTATGGATGATTTCAGTTGGTATTGACAACAAGTAGAGGTTGAGTTGGAGGCTTCCGGTTTGTCGAGTGCCACTGAGCTACTGTATATGTGATGCTAATATCCATTTGTACATTTCAATCCCAGGCTGACCAAGTGATTGCTCCAGTACTTGAAGACTGTCAGAGTCTGGATGGGGAGCCTAAGCTCAGGCTTAATCAGGACAAGACTGCATAGTTTTCTAGTTCTGGTTGTCCAATTCAGCTGCTCTTCTAGGTTTAATTCTGAATGGAGTATCGCTACTTTAGACATTGGTGTGTAATTTGGGAGTCCTGGACTCACAGCTTTTCCTTTTATAACAGGTGGTAGCTCTGCCCAGGGGCCTTTTGACCAGGTATGTCTAGAACTCCAGTTGTGTGATTCCCTGTACTGGGAATCCCTTCTCATAGTCGCCCATACCTTAGTCACTTCATTTGTGGACTACTGCAATATGCTTTACATAGGGCTGACCACTTGGAAGTTGCAACTGGCACAAGGTAATTAATGCAGGCAGTTATGGGTGCACTTCAGTAGGTCCTATAACAATTCTGCTACGTGAACTGCACTGGTTATCAATGAACTGAGTGCAGCTCACGATGCTGGTTGTAATCTGTGAAGCTATTCTTGGCACAAGGTCTGATTATGCGCCTGATTGTTGTTTTCCCATTGTTTCTGCCCGTACAGTAAGTATTGGAGTAGGCATGCTCCAGGCCTCTTCTTTAAAACAGTGTCTTCTGATGGGACCTAGGCAGCTTCCCCTCTCTAGAACAACGCCTGCCTTCTGCAACATCATCTCCATCGGAATTGCCCCTGTCTTGCCCTCCGTTAAACTGGTCTTGAAGACTGAGTTGTTTCTGCAGGTAGTCCTTGACACAGTTTGAGGCCAAAACCCCTGAACTCTCCAGCAGTTCAGGAGAGGGAACCCCTAACATTTATTTACAGGTAATCCTCAATTAGCAACCACAAGTGAGCTACAAATTTCCCTTACTAAGCAAGACAGTTGTTAAGTGAGCTCTGTCCCATTTTACGACCTTTCTTGCCATCGTTGCTAAAGGAATCTGTAATTATGTTATGTTGTAAAGTGAATCTGGCTTTCCCCTTGACTTTGTCTGTTGGAAGGTTGCAAACACTGCAAATGTCATAAATATGAACCAGTTGCCGGGCATTTGAATTTTGATCACATGGCCAGTGTGAAAAACAGTTCTAAGTCACTTTTTTTGTGTGCCATTGTGACTTCAAACGGACACTAAACAAATGGTTGTAAGTCGAGGAATACCTGTAATATCTAGTTTCTGGTTGTTGTTTTTTTTTTACTATAATCAACATTATTTCAATTTGTATGCTGCCCAGGATCATTACCAATGTAATTTATAAACATAAATAGTTATAAATATAGAGTGAATACAGTTACATTGCTCTTTTTGATACAGATAATTATTGATCACATAATTCAATTGCCAATATCACCTGGTGCTCTTGAGAATATAGCATTTCTCTGCTATTGAAATTAGCTGGCATAC
Organism: Myanophis thanlyinensis; assembly: GCA_017656035.1. Taxonomy (NCBI): domain Eukaryota; kingdom Metazoa; phylum Chordata; class Lepidosauria; order Squamata; family Homalopsidae; genus Myanophis; species Myanophis thanlyinensis. Next base: position 16,311 of record JAEANM010002182.1, read on the forward strand.
TTTCATGACTGAGCCCTGCTCCTGCTCCCATGATTAATCTTGGTAAATAAAGTCGCTTTTTGTTTCACTGTCTTTTGCCACTATTTCCTCTTGATTGCCTGCTGAAGCTGAGTGACACTTCCAAGTTGTTTATTAGTTTATTAAGAAGAAGCATTCTTTGGTTCATCATAACACTATCTAACAGAGCCTGGGCTATTTTTGGACATCTTATAAAGTGAGCCAGTTTGGTCTACTGGTTAAGGCACCAGGCTAGAAACCAGGAGACTGTGAAACCTAGTCTCATTTTAGGCATGAAAGCAAGGTGATTTGGGTCAGTCATTCTTTCTTGGCATACAATGTCAGGTTCAGACAAGTCACTTGATCATTTCTGGATACAACCAATGAATCAACACTCAGCTGATATTCAAAAAGCAGAAAGACTTGCAGGAAAGCATTAAGAAGAAGAAAAATGGTAGTGTGTTAGAAATATTTACCCGAATTATCAGAAAAAGGAAAGAAATCAGGAAACCCTTGTAGAATATTCTATTGTAGGATAGAAAACAGGGAATATTATGCTGGAGAGCTAGTAGAAGATGACAAAGGACAGATAAAATTTGGTGATCACCTAAATGCCATCTTAGTAACAAACTAGCAGCAAAGCGGCTCCTTCCATTATTCACTATTGCTGTGCTACAAAAGAGAACCACAAAAATGCTATTTTGACTGCGTTGCTTTTTTGTGGTTCTTTTTTGTAGAACAGCAATAGTGAATAATGCAAAGAGCCACTTTCCTTCTAGTTTAATATTACTGTAGTTGGCCTGCCAGTGAAACTTGTAGGTGCCTTTAGGGGGACTTAAATTTAAGATTTCCATAGAAAGCCATGGATGAGCCTGAGATTGTATAGGTATGCTATATGACACTCGTAAAATTACTTGTTTCTGTTCTGCATGTCTACGGAGATTGGTTGTCCCAAAGGTGCATTTTTAAAAAGGAACTGGACTTTCTTGGTTTTCCTTGAAGGCGTTTTGCTTCTCATCTAAGAAGCTTTAGTCAAAACTGAAGAAGCTTCTTGGATGAGAAGCGAAATGTCTTCAAGGAAAAATAAAAACCAATTTCCTTCTGTTGGGCATCATTTATATTTAAATAAACAAACTGCCTTTCTTCATTGAAGGCAAGCGGTTTGGAAAAAAAATAAGCGTAAGCTGACAGAAGCTGAAGTAAGTAGCTGCTCCTCGGTTTTAGCTTTGAAAGAAAAGTTAAAACGCAGAGGAATTATTGCACGGCAGAGTGTTAATTTAGAACGCTTCCATCCGAGGAGACTGACAGATAATCTATATCGGAGAGTGCGATCCAAAAATAAAGCAGAGACCAGTTCCATTAATTCATGCCTGGACTGTGACAGATTTCAGCAGAGAGGAAAGGGGGAATAAATGCCCATCTTGCTTTGCACAGCTGCGTCAAAGCTGCATGCGGTGGTAGCAGTGTTCATGTGATAGTGGGATAGGGTGCGTAGAGGGAATCATAGTTTAGAGGCAAAACAAATGTATAATTTCCCCATTTCAACCTGTAGCACATTCTTTCATCTTAGTGCCACTGGTTGTGCAGGGATTGTAGTATGCTAGATAATGTGACCTAGCTCAGGGGTAGGCAATTATGGCTCCTTCATGAATCGTGGACTTCAACAGCATGGCTGGCTCAGGAATTCTGGGAGTTGAAGTCCACGAGTCATGAAGGAACCGTAATTGCCCACCCCTGACCTAGCTGGATGCTAGATTCCACGATCCAGTATGCTAAATACTTGGCTTGTAGTCTCGGTAAATATGGAGGGTATTAGGTTGCAGAGGCTTGCTCTACCATCTGCTGATTACAGATTCATGAGTATAAGGGGCTGAGGAAATATCTGGTTGCTTTTTATTGGATTAAACCAGATGGGTTTAACAGATTCTACTATGTGCAGGATATACTGAGCAAAATGGAGCAATAGCTTAAATTTGAATCACAGGAAGTTGCCTTCCAAGAAGTAGTGAATAATGATAAATCTGAATTAAGGCAGTGGTTCTCAACCTGTGGTCTATGGACCCCTGGGGGCCCCCACGATTTTGTCACGGGGTCCAGGAAGTCTTGAAGAAATGCTATGATTTAAATCTTAAATTTGGGGGGGGGTCTGTGGCCATGGTCCGTAGTCCAATACAAAATGTATTTAAAGGGGGGAAAGTTGAAAAAAAAAGTTTGAGAACCACTGAACTAATTTGAATAGGAAGCTAAGGAGATGACCTTGGAGAAGGAATTCAGAAGCCTTCAGGTACAAAAGGAATATGTTATGTTTAGAGAAATAGGAGAGTATTATAAAGTCTCAGACACAGCCCCCCCCTCCCCCGAATGCAAGGAGGAAAGAGTGAGAGGGAGGGACAGACTTGCAAAGTTAACAGAACTTTTTTGCAAGGCCTATCTCAATAAAATATATTTCTAGTCCTGTGGAGTCTGTTTTCTGATGTGGTCTAGGTTGAAGGGCTGACAATTTCCTTGTTAGTGACTATAAGAGGAAAAAGACAATAGGAAAGGCTGAAGGACTCTGGGATACAATAGGGACAGTAAGTCAGAACAGTTTATCCACTGGGCAGGATGGCAATTTTCCGTACATTGAAACTCCGGGGCTCAATTACAAGAGTCTTTGCCAAGTCTTTTTGAACTTTGATCAACAATGTCCAGCTGTTGCAAGCTGCTCTTGCCAGAAAATCAGGAACTGCAAGGTCCTCATCCCACCCCCTGTAGTTTAAACTATAAAACTCTTGAAACAGCCCATTAAAATGCCCAAAGCCTCAACATGAACCACCTTGTTGCTGAATGTAATTCTACCAGGTCTTGAAATGAGAACGGTATACCAAGGTTTCCGTCCCGATTCCTATCCCCAGAGATAAATCTAAACCATCCCACTGAAACTAATGAGATTTCTCGCGGTTTAATATAAGAAGTACACGAAATGTCTCTGCTCATTTTAGAACCGCGGGTCCTAGTGTGAAATCAAGCTTTCCGGCTGCTCAGTAAATCAAGGTGATTGGAACAAAATATGCACCTTTGCTTAATCTGATTAGTAAAATAAAATGTGCATCGCTGAATGTGAAGTTTATGCTTGGATTTGCTTTAGAGATGACGAAGAGAAGAAAAAATCCCCTTCTGATGGCACCGATGAGAAGGATAATGGAAACCAGTCCAAGTCCGTCAGTCGCATCGGCAATTCCAATAACCCCTTCCTGGATATTCCTCATGATCCCAATGCTGCTGTGTACAAAACCGGATTCCTGGCACGTAAAATCCATGCTGATATGGACGGAAAGAAGAGTAAGTGCCTTTCAGAGGGAGCTGCTCTTTCAAGAAAAAGAGATAACTGGGGGAGGGAGGAGGGAATTGGTAAATACAGAAACTTGAATATGCGCAGTTGTACGTGCCTGTTTGCTTGCTTGCTCCGGGGAATGTAAATAAAAGGTGCTATCAGAAGAGTAACTGGGAATGAAAAAGCTGAGAAAATGCCTTGTGCAAACATTTAAGAAGGTTAAGGAGAGAAAAAGCTCCCAACAACCCATCTGAGAATTGCGCCAGGAGATGGAGGGGGAATTAGCACACAACTGCAACGTTCTTTCTCTTTGCTAGGCTTTGCCATTCCTCTCCAGTCCACATTTCACTTGCCACAGATATGCGGGAAGTCTTCTCTGTGACGGAGCTCAAAGGATGAGATTGCTCTCCTGCTCAACCTCTTCTTAGTTCAAGCACGGGAGAGACAGTTTGGTGTGGTGGTTAAAGCACCCGGTTCCATGAGCGTGGCAGGTGCACACCCTTGCATGCGCAAGTGGAGTTGTGTGTGGGGGGCCCTGTTCCGAACAGCCTGTGACTCAGTACCAAGCCACGGCCCAGGAGTTGGGGGACCCCTGATTTAAGGCATTAGGCTCAAAACCAGGAAGAATTCTAGTCCCTCTCTTTAGGCACAAAGCCAGCTGAGTGATCTTGGCCATCCTTCCCTCTCAGTCCTAGGAAGGAGGCAATGGCAAACCACTTCTGAAATCTTGCTGAGAAAACTGAGCCAATTTCCTTCCCCACCCCCACCCCACCCACCCCAAAAAAATGAAATAGGCTGAAAAGCTTTCCCAGTGTTTTATTTCTTACATGTTTCTGTTCACTGCAGTCACTTTGGTAGCAGGCAGCTCCAATGAATACAGGGCTGATAAATGTAGGAAAAGAAGAGGGGGGAAAAAAGAATATTAAGAATTTTTATTTCTGGAAGGGGCAGATACTGAGTCCCTGTTGTACACTGCTAATTCTTTGGACTATGCTTCTCCTCCACACTTTAAAAAAAAATACTTTGTTATGGTTTTTAATAATATTTTCTTGCTTTTCCCCCCTATACTTTTGGCTTCTTTTTTAATCTCTTTATTCCTAAATATTCATTTATATTAGGTTTTTTTTTTTTTATCAAAACTAGTTTTTAGAAGAAAAGGGAGGGGGTTTGAGAAAGGCTTCACAACCAAAAGAGCATATTATTTATGTAAGAGCTACAAGATTTTAAACAGAATTTGTTTTTTGTGTTGCTTTCCTAGCTCCACGAGGGAAGAGAGGATGGAAAACATTTTATGCTGTCCTTAAAGGAACTGTGCTTTATTTGCAGAAGGTAAAACTTTGTTTCTTTGAACTCTTCTTGGTTAAAAAGCAGAAGCCGTGTTGTTTATCCTTCTTAGGGTTGCTTTGTTGAGTAATGAACGCACCCTGCCCACAAGATATCTAAGGACAATATAATCTATCTGAGGAACTGTCTCACCCTAATGGGACTAGCCTGCTACACTTGTTCCAGCAGAAGCGGCCTACTTTGGATCCCATCTGTCAAAGAATTTTGGCTGGCGGGGTTCAGGGGAAGAGCCTCTTCTGCTGTGGCCCCTGCTTTCTGGAATATTCTCCCACTGAAGATGAGGTATGTCCCCATACTACTGAGCTTCTGGAAGAACCTGAAAAACCTGGCTCTGCCAACTGGCCTGGGGCCACAATCAGGGTGCGCTATATTGGGGATGGCTGATGGGGTAGAGAGAAGATCCCTATCTCTAGGCCATCCATCATCTTGGATTTTAGCTTTGCTGTTAAATTTTTCTAATTTTATTTGTTTCGTAATACCTTTTTATTTATTTTTTTATCGTATTGTAAACCACCCAGAGTTGCTATACCAGTGAGATGGGCAGGATAGAAATATAATAAATAAGTAAACTTTGGATGCTTACTGAATTGCTTTGGGTTTTTTCAAAAGCATGTATAATTTGGATCTTTCCCCTTTGTATAGCCTGAAACAGAATATATTTCTTATTCCAAACTTAGGAGTTATATATTCTGTCATCATGTTGGGGTAATATGCAGTTTTTTCATAGGAGTTCCAAAAGCTTACAAAAGCAGAGATAGTGGAAGTCATAATCTCAATAATTCATCTTCTGTTGCTTCCTTGAAGCACTTAAATATATTTCTCTACTGAGGCGAAATTGTGCTGTGATCTATCACTTACCTACTTGTGGATTGGTTGAGCTTAATAAGGTTACATTGATTGTATGTATTCTGCATTTTGTGTTCCTTAAAATCACTACAGGAATAATCACAAAATAGACTTTTCCAAACTTTATCCTTCCATGTTATATATTAAGGCAGCAACTGGAAACAATTGAACAGATAGTTTGATGTTCTTCAGATATTTTGGGTTACCATTAATAATACTGGCTAGAAATGATTAGAGTTGGTCTAAATTGTCAGAAGTATGCCTTCTGTACATATTTCCATGGAAATCAGCCTTATAAGGATAACATAGCTTCTGATCATCTTCAAAACACTCTTTCTCTAATAATTGGTTGAATTTGATTGTCAATGTTTATATTAGTTGTTTTTTTGCTATGTTCTCAAGAGCAAAAGCACAATCATGACTTATAAAAACTGACAAACTACTGTACTACTTTGTACAAAAGTACCCTTTTCAAGGGAATTTTAAATTATAGATCTGTGAAAGGTCCTATATTTCTCTCTTTATAATATCTCATTCAATTATAGTTCCAAGATTCTACAACAGTTAAACTGGAATTAATCTGAGAAAACAATTTGTTTGTATGTATGTGCATATACAAAGATGATGGTTAGAAATAAAAAATAGTTTTATGAACAAATGCCAAATATTTCTCTTCTGAAGAAAATATATAAAGACTACTATAGAGATTGAAGTATAGAAAAAACATCTCTTCACTTTAAAAGATAATCCTAGTTGTGCTTATAATTAAAAATGACCAGATATTAATCTTTCTCCTCATTTTTTTATTCCAGTGTTCACAGCGATGTCATCCTTCTTTTAAGAGACAGGGAGTGTGGGCTATGAGTAATGTTGCTGATGTTATGTCTTAGCTAATTCCAAAGTCAAACATTGCTAAAGCTGTTTTTCAAATACTGCAGTTTTTAAAAAAAAACACACGGTAATTTTTTTGCTGTTAAACTTGATTTATTTTTAATAGAGCTCTTTAAGGACACATGAAATTTCAAAAAAAAAAAAAAATCACCTAGAATTTTAAAATGTGCCAGATTTTTGTCATGATTCCTCAGTTGTTATCTGACTTCTTTATTCTTCTTGAAAAATACCTAAACTTTATACATTGCTTGCTTTTATTTTTATATTAATAGTAATCTATCTTTAAGGTAGGGTTTACAGCCATAGATAACGAGCTTGGAAATAGCCTTTCCAAGTATTTTTGCTTCCTGTTTTAGACAATATGGAGAATGGTAGAATCTGCCATTATGTTTCTCCTCCCAGTAACAGAAGCTTATTAAGCTTCTTTTTTGATTTTGATTCTTTCTTCTTTGATTAATAATGTAGAAAAATCTCTCCTTAGCAAACTTATCTAGCTACAATTCTATTCACAAGATGTCTACTCTAGTCACAATATATCAACAGGAATATTGCTTTGTCCTGAATTTGCTGTGTGACCTTGGTTCCACTTGCTTCTGGATGCTTCTTTTCTTCTAAACTTTTAAAAATAGTATGACTGATATCTATTACTCTCCCCTTAGAGATTAAAGTCAAAAGATTATTAAGTGTAGCATCTTGAAAAACAATGATTCTAATACGCCCCTTTTTCCTGGAAGAAAATATCTTGCTGTAAAGAAAAATGCATGGAAGAAAAGGATAGAAAATGTCTTCACATCCCATGTGGAATGTCACAAAGTTAGCTTTTAAATTCAGTTTTTTATCTGGGAAAAATCAGAAAATGGAGGAGAAGCTAGAAAAAGAGAGGACACTTAATGACTAGTGATCAGAAATATTTTTAAAATCACACCAAAGAGAGAGCGAGAGATGATATGAGTGAAGCCAACCGTAAGCATGAAGCAAACATTTGTGTGAACAGAGGAATGCAAAGGCTCTTAAATAGTGTGATTAAATATAATTTATCATTGTGCACTAGTTTCTGCAATCAACTTGTGAGACGAGGAATGGCTTGCCTTCTTTTTTGTTGGAACACACTATCTGTCTTCCTTCCATTTTTCAATTCTAGAAATTTTAAATGGCATAGGAGAAAAATATAAAACAGGACAAGAATATGCATTTCTTCAATAGCATAACTCAAAAATGGAAGAAACACAGAGATAATACAAAATACAGGTAATATATCAAAAAGCTGGTTTCTAATATTTTATTCTGTTTGCCCAGCATTCCTTCACTAGTGTATATAAATAGTCTTGCTTGTCTAGAAAACTAATAGAAGTAGTCTCGATTCTTAATGACTGGAATCTTTCCTTGGAAATAGCTACAATAAATGGGAAGGATGGAAGTAAACCATGGCATCCTATTTAGGTTATAGTGAGTAGAACAGGTGTATGTTCAGGCCACTTTCTTTCCCTCAGAGTGATATTAGTGGGGATTGCTTGGGAATATTAGTATTCCTTGTAAAAACTAATTCCATTGATCTAAGTCAGGGTCCTCCAAAATGGTAAATATTGACACACACACCCCAAAAAAAAGTTAATGAGAGTATCCAAAAGATAGATAAATGTTTGGAGATCCGCATATTATGGGAAGTTGATTGAGACCAATGTTTGGGCTCTCTTGTATCCATGCCAATCCTTAATCTTGAAGATGAGGTAGCTAGTGGTGTGTCTTACTCAGAGTTGGTCGGCCAGCTACCAGTGAGAGCAGTCTTGAATTCTCTCATAGCACTATTTAATTATAGTAATATTTATACGTTATTTTCATACAATGCTAATATGTCAATGAGCTGAAGAGCTATGTGACCACTGCTTTTTTTAAGTAAAAAAACACACCATTGAAATGCCATGCAATAATGTTTGTGAACAGCTGAATCTCAGGGACAAGTTTGGGAACTTTTCAGCCTATCAGATTTTTCTGAACTAGAAATTTCAGCTAGCCCGATAGTTAATGATATGTGCTGCTAGATGTTTTTATACAGCATAATCTGGAGAAACACCAGTCCTCATTCCTATTTATCACTTTATACTGTACGTGATCAATCTGAAATCCTCTTTGTAGGAGAATTAATATGTTACAGATCTATAGTTAATGGTTCCTGAGTTTCAGTGCTAAACCAATTAAATGTTTAGAACTCCATTTTTTTCTTTGATAATGAAAGTTAATATTAAGGGTACAATGGGACAAATTAAAATTAATCTTGGCCTACACGTTGTGCACACATTGAAAGAGCTACTAAAACTTATCTCTCTTTAACTATTTTGTTCTTAAATTCTTTGTTTAAAAACATTATATGGAATTTTATAGATAAGGTTAGAGCTGACAAAATGTAATGTTACTGGTGAAACCTAATGTTTGCAGCAGTTTGACTTTCTGATATCAAAATATATATATATGAACACAAACCCAAACTCTGGCTCAGATATGTAGATGACACTTTCGTAATTTGGCCACATGGGAAAGAAAAACTGG
>JAEANM010002183.1:0-24877 GCA_017656035.1 Myanophis thanlyinensis
AAAATTAAAATTTAAGTTTAAAATTAATTAACCCTTTGGTATCAGGCCAGGCCAGCTTGTTGAAATAAGTGGGTTTTCAGGGCGCGTCGGAAATTGTGCATATCAAACTGTTTACTACTGTTTGAGTTTGACCATTGCCAATATTCCTTTGGCAACTGAAACTCTTATTTGTTCTTTTTTTGTCTCCAGCTGATGACTTCAATGAGGAGTCCTCCTGCTATGAGATTCTGCCCTGCTGTGCTCGTTTTCGTTGCGGCGACCACATAGTGGAAGGCCAGTGGCATCACATGGTTCTAGTAATGAGCAAAGGCATGCTGAAAAATAGTACTGCTGCACTTTACATTGATGGACAGCTGATTAATACAGTGAAGGTAAGTAAATTCAAGAGCCTGTAGGGCGTGTCGGATTTTTCAGCTTTCGATTTCCAAACGTTAGGGGGGCCTCAAAAGTTATGACATGCCTCGGGGGATTGTAAAGATATTTTGGTTACTTTAATGTAATTTAGATGTGCTTGGTAAATGAACTGCATAAATGTCGTAACTTTTTAACATTTCGTTTGTTTCGTTTGACATGATGTGAACAGATGCTTTCTTAGTCATTTCTGAGAAGTGAAAAGTTTGTAGTTCCTCAGAACTGGTAGGGATAAGCTTATTTAGTAGTCAGAACAACCTTTTCTGCTTTAAGTCTCCCCCCCCCCCCCCCATCCCGTCCCCACCCATAAAATCTCTGTATGTAAGTCAAGCCACAGTTACTTCTCTGGCTGCCAGGATTTCCTGCCCCAATGTCCTGCAAACATGGAATTAATAGCAGTAGATTTTGTTTGTCCTTCACCATAAAGACAAATAGCTTTCATTTCCTTAGGACGTTTCGTCCAGTTAGTTATCCTTGTACAGCATGCAAAATGTTAGAACCAAAGGTAGACTGCATCAGACACTAGCAACCCATCCAGTACCACAGCCTAATTCACAAGAGGAATAGGGTAGTAATAGTAAATTAGTAAATAGTAAATAAATAATAGTAAATATCCAATTTTTCACATATACAATCCATCTACAAGAGTTTGTGTGGGGGTTAAAAAACAGGTTGTTTAATGCCCAAGATATGGAATTGGCAAAGCAACAACTTGGGTTTTCTTTCCCTGCCTAGTCAAAATTGAAGAAGGAGGAATTTGATTCTTTTCCTTCACTATCTTTAGATAAAAGGTGTCCTATGCTAATGGGTGAAATGGAAGAACTCCTCCATGTTAATCCAATCAGAAGGAAACCTTGCCTCATGTTACTCCCTAGGAGAGATTAATGATCTCCCTATAAAGTAACAGCTTAGATGAAATATATCAAAATGTGTAATAGAGGGCATTGTAGGAAAAGAGCAGACAGAGCTGGGAAGCGGAGTTAAGTGCACTATCAGCTTATTATTTATTATAAATAAATTATATATTATAATTTATAATATATAAATTTATATATTATAAATTATGAATAAAAAATAAATAAAAATAAATAAAATCAGCTTAGAATCGCTACAATACCACAAAGGCTCTCAAGTCCAACCTCTTCTGAAATTCCATCGATCCTTATCTGGTACCAATTCAGTATTGAACTTTAGTTGATCAGATTCCTGTGTATGATGCTGCAATCTTACGAATTGTCCTGATTTTTGTGTCTTGACAGGCACTTTACTCCTTCCTGTCTTCCACCATGAAAATGAGGGGGTGCAGAAAATTGTGGGTGCCATGGAGTGGGGGAGGGGGGAGAGAGGAATATAAAGAGAACTATCTGTATTTTTTATCCTCAGTGGTGTTGTCTGATGTTAAAATAATAAATTTATCTCCTTAACTACATCTGGGAAGTATGAAGATGTTTATACAGTATATTCACTCTTAAATGCAGGCTTAATACATGCAGTTTTCATCAGATGTTTATAATTAGATTATGTATATTTTTAATTGGACAGGACTGAATAAACATTTGCTTTCCTTTCTTAGCACATAGAAATGTCAAAATAAGCTACCTATGGTGCTATGTTTTGTTAATTTCTTATGTATGCAGTGCAAGAGAGTAGCTAGATCAATGGTGGCGAACCTATGGCATGCCTGCCATAGGTGGCACTCAGAGCCCTCTCTGTGGGCGCATGCGCCATCGCCCCAGCTCAGCTCCATCGTGTTTCTCCATGACATTTCTCACCGTCATTTGCAAGGAAACAGAAGCTCATGTAAGAAAAAGATCTCGCCTCTTACAGAGCTCCTGGTGTTGTGATGCCCCACCAGCCAGCTAGTCTTTGGGTTTCCGGCACATGCCAGCCAACTGGTGTTCGGGTTTTCGGCGTGCATACACGCCTTGCAGTTTTGGCACTCGGTTTCTAAAAGGTTCACCATCACTGAGCTAGTTGGTTTGGCTGATGGCAACCTATGGGGATTAGTCATAGGTAGAGCGTGTAAATTTATTTGTCTATATAGAATAGGTATGATAGTTTTGCATTAATGTATTTTACAGTTTCACTATATTCACAGTAGCCCTGGCGGTTCAAGTTGTGCCAATCCACCAATAGTTAGTACAGTTTATGCCTATATAGGCACACCACCTGCCCAGCGACAGCTCTCATCACTCGTTTGGCGTTTGGGACCAACCCATTTCCTAGAAGAAGTCTTACCTCCATCAAGCATTAGCACAATTTATGAACTCGGCCCAAACTATGTTGGAAGTTTCCAAGCTGTGTATATGCCTTGTAAGTAAAAATAAATCCTAATTTAAATATTTTTTTTAAAAAAGATTGGATTTTTGACAATTTATTCCCCCCACCCAACTCCCAAAAGCACAGTATCTTGATAATATTTTGAAAAGGGGTAAAATATTTCTTGATATTTCATGCATGCCCACATGTGTGGTGTTCTCTCAACGTTTTGCATCACTGTTCCATTTATTGGACTCAAGATATTTCTGCCAGTGAAACCGGGTTCCCGAGCTCCGTTTTCAGCTGCCATGGCCTCCTGCAACCTTCTCTGCATGTGGCCCTCCCGAGCTCCATTTTCACTGGCAGAGGGCTGAAGAAGGCTGTGGCACTCGAATACGGAGCTCGGGAGTCTGTTTTCGATGGAAGAACACTTGGGCCACCACAGGCACTCCTGACAAGAGTGATGTCGAGCCGGCCATGCCCACCCTGGCCCTCTGACGTCAAACACAACCTGATATGGCTCTCAATGAAATTGAGTTTGACACCCCTTATCTAGGTTTTGCTCTTCCAGTCTGCAGACAGAAAATTATACGGTAGGAGTGGGTGCCAAATAAACTCAAATATACACGTCCCAGGATAATGCTGCAAGATCGAATCTCGGTCGGTCACTGGGAGCAGAGATTTACTCTTCCCATTCTTTTATGTCTCTTTTAGCAGTTCTGCCTTATTGGGAGAGGACAATTAGTATTTCGTACACAGTCCTTCTAATTGTAATTGGGCCAACGTGCTGCTGGAGCTTGGTTTTTAATTAGGAAAACAACCGAGCCATTGCAAAACAGAGTAGGGTGAGACCAACTGGAAAGGAGGGAAATTTGCAACTCATTTATCATAGCAACTATAGCTGTATTGTTAAGGGTCCATGACGTGGGTAAATTTTACCCATTGCTAAGCAACTCGTAGAATTTACATGCAAGGGGGGCAACGATAACTGTGAAGTTAACAGCTATTAGATTTGTGCTTATAGTAGCAAACTGAATACTGGACAGGATGAACATTTGATTTGCTTTATAATTATTATTTGCTTTATAATTATTGACTAGATCTTAGGCTAAATATTTATCTCTAACCCATAATACTGCGCTATAACTATATTGCAAATAGAGGTAGTCCTCGACTTACGACCACAATTGAGCCCAAAATTTACATTGCTAAGTGAGTTCTGCCCCAATTTACAATTTTTCGTGCCACATTTGTTACGTGAACCACTGCAGTTGTTAAATTAGTAACCCGGTTGTTAAGTGAGTCTGGCTTCCTCATTGACTTCGCTTGTGTCAGAAGGTTGCAAAAGGGGATCACGTGACCCCAGGGCACTGCAATTGCCATAAATGTGAGTTGTCACATGCATCTGAATGTAAATCACGTAACTATGGGGATGCTGTAATGGTCATAAGAGTGAAAAGTGGTCGTAAGTCCCTTTTTTCAGTGCCGTTGTAACTTTGAACATTCGCTAAGCCAACTGTGGTAAGTCAAGGACTACCTGTAGAAGCTAATTCTGAAAAGTTGTCCTTCTCTGAAGTCTCCCAGGGCATTCCCAAATGCAGTAAGATTTGGTTTAAAGATTGTACATCATCTAGTAGTTTATAATCTATATTATATCATCTCACATTGAAATATTTCTCTTGTTTGAAGGTAAAGATTCCAAAGCAGAAGGAATCAATCCATCTCCAGTCTCATTGGTCCCAGAAGAGAAAGTGTCTTTTGGCCTCTATGCGCTCTCTGTTTCTTCACTGACAGTGGCAAGGATTAGAAAAGTTTATAACAAATTGGACAGTAAGGCCATAGCCAAGCAGGTAAGCTGAAAACATTTTTTTATGTGTCACTTGCTAGTTTTTGGTATTGGCTCCAAAAATGTTGTAATACTGAACTTTGACCATCAGTAGACTGATGATGTATTGTGTGAAATATCACACAATATTTGATACATGAGAGTGACCCGATCAGCAAGCATTGTTTATGATAAGTTGTTCTTGAATTTTGGGTCCGTGCATGGATGCATCCCAGGATTGAAGATAATGTGCACAGCTAAAGGTTAACAAGGAGCAAATAGTATTTAGTTCCTAAGTATTATTTATTAAGAAAATTTGTATGGTCTGTCAGAGAAGCAAACACAAGTAAGTGAACTCAGCAGGCTCCAATAATTTATCTTTATATATAATATAACACATAAAGTAAATATACAATACCAAAAGCAGGTTTTTCCAATGTGGTAGAAAATACAAGCAGACAGAAGCAGAGAGGAGAGAACAGTTTCAGTTCAGAGCTCAGCACAGATTTGTTTCAGAGCTGAACATGGCTAAGCTATGCCCAGCCTCCTTTCTGTCTGAGTCCCCAATCAGCTCCCATTGGCTGACCTTGTTACTATGCCTCTTTCAGTCTATGAGTCAAATACACTGACATGGCCAACTAACTCATTCTTGGTGGCTCCATGTGTGTTTAAAAAATATGCTTTCTTTACCTCTTTTATACTTTGGAGGGACAAAGTTACACGAGTTATTCCAGCTAATTTGCATGTTGGAGTATTTCAGTGGATACTGGCTACGTAAACTCATACGATGTGCAAGTAATCCTTGATTTACCCACTTTGTTTCATGATCATTTGAAGTTACAATGTCCCTGAAAAAAGAGACTTATGACACACACAACTATTGTAGAACCCCCTTGGCCACGTGTTCAAAATTTGGATGTTTGGCAACTGGCATATATTTATGAAGTTGTGCTGTCCTGGGGATCATGTGGTCACCATTTGTAACCTCCCTAGCTGGTTTCTAACAAGCAGAGTCAATGGGACAAGGCAGATTGCTTAACAACTGCAGTGATTCGCTTAACAACTGTGGCAAAAGGGTTGTAAAATGGGACAGAACTCATTTAACAACTGTCTTTCTTAGCAGTGGAAATGTTGGGCTCCTTACCAAGGGAAATTATAGTTTGTAAGTCAACTACTATAAATGTTTCTATAATAGAGCTGCATAATGGGAGCCGGCCAAAAGTTAATTGCTTATGAATTTACCTAGAGAGAGAAAGAGAGGCTTCGCAAGAGAGGCTGAGAAAATTAAACAGGCAATGTACCAAAAAAGAGAAGTTGTTGATTACGTGCTTCTCTGTAACTCATTCTACTTAAGATGCTACATCCTCTTGCATCTTTTAGAAATGAATGATTCCCTTTAGCTACAGTTTAGGATGTGAGAGTTAGACACTTGGTCTAAGTGATGACAAGTGTCCGCAGAGTGTTCGTCTTTAATCTGGGGAAATTAAATTGTTTCTGATATTGTCCAACTGGAAAAAGAAAATGTTTCTTCCATTATACAAGGAAGCAATTCCTTTCTACTATTCTTCTGCTTGTGTTAATCACAGAATCATACTTGATCTTTCTTCTCTTAGGCTTGAGTAGTTTGTTTTTCTGCCAATCTCTGAAAATGCTCGAAAAATATTGTCCCTATAAACTCTGTCTAAACAAAGGGGTTTTTCTCCCCATTTCTCTGTAGCTAGCTATTTCATCTCACGAAAATGCCACTCCAGTAAAACTGCTCCACAATTCAGGAGGACATTTAAATGGACCTGCGCGTACCATTGGCGCAGCTTTGATAGGATATTTGGGTGAGAAAACATTAAAATAAACTCTTGCATGCCTTGTATGGTGATTACTTAAGCATGTGATGTTTCTCTAGTCTGTTACATTAAAAATTACTATTCAGTATCAACTATTTAAGGAGGGTTCATGCTGTTGCCAAAGATATCCAATCCTGATCACAAATCTAAACACAGTTGTCATATAGCAACTGTCACAGTTACAAAGGTGATGAAAAATTAACTTTGCAACCAATCCTCACATTTGCAAGTCTATAAAGCAAAGGAAAGCTGAAGTAAAACTGTAAGCAGTCATATTTTCATTTCACTTAACAACCAAGTTGCTGATCCCAATTGGGATCGCTTTCCCATTCCCGAAGTAATTACATTGCTGTAGAAAACAGCTTACTCTCTTGCATTACCTTCCTCTCCAGTCTCTCTACTCTGTGGAGGAAATGGTCAGGCAAAGGTGAGATTTTGCTTGCTTTTTCCTCCTCTCCCATCAACACAGAATGGAAAGATTAGAGAGGACTGTGAAGAATTACAGTAAACAGTGGGTTCCAACCCTGAGCTTCTGATGCAAATACATTGCTTTTAGTGTGTAGAAGAGCAAAAAGCTTATTCTTTTTCAATCCCTTTCTCTCCAACGTCTCTGTTGTACAAGGGCAGGAAAAAGAAACAGCTCAGAGATAGGGCAATGTATATTTACTGTAATGGCAATTACATGACTGAGAAGCTGCAAAGGTTGTAAATGGGCTGTAAAGATTATTTTTCCCCCAGCACTGGCATAACTTCTGATCATCACTGAATGGTCGGTAAATAAGGACTGTAGCTCCTTTTGTTCCCTGCATAGAAGAGCCTCTATACATTTGTTAGGAATCTGAAAACTTACATGAATTCACAAAAGTTTGAACTGAATATTTGGCTTTATTCTCTGTTACCGGCAACCTCTATAGGATGAGCAATGTAACTCCAACAACTCAGAGTTACATACGATATATTTTTTTTCATTTGTTTTTTTTTTAAAGGCAAGATAAAGAAAATTGGAACATTTGCTGTTTATTTATTCTTGACGTAAATAATGACTTGATGACTATCCTGTAAAACTGATGTTTTCATTTCATTTTGCCACCTCCATGTAGGGGTAAGAACATTTGTCCCTAAGCCTGTTGCAACTACCCTGCAATACATTGGTGGAGCTGCTGCTATTTTGGGCCTAGTAGCCATGGCATCAGACGTAGAAGGGCTTTATGCAGCTGTGAAGGCCCTTGTGTGTGTGGTCAAGAGCAATCCTCTTGCGAGCAAAGAAATGGAAAGAATCAAAGGATACCAGGTGCGGGTAAAGATAAACAAAACTGCTTGTGCTGACCACAGTTGGGTGAAATTCATTGCATTTCATCTTAGAATCAGATGCACATAGCCGGTGTGGAGGAGTGGGAAAAGAACTATATTAGAATATTAAATTTAGCAGCCGAAACAGAAAAGCGTACAATGGACCAGAACACACAGTTGTTTATTTGATTGATTAGAGAGAGCTTGGCTCATGCGTGAGGCAATCTATGCTGTGATTGGCTACTGTGGATAAAAAGGGGGCGTTTCCTTTCCCCCCCACCTTTTTCCGTGTGTTGTTTGATTTACCTCAGGATGTTCCTGGCCATCTTGTCTGCTGTGAATATAAATGTTAAATATATATATAGATTATGATAGATAGAGAGATAGATAGATAGATAGATAGATAGATTGATAGATTGATTTACAAAAACTAGAAGTTGGTGTCACCATCTCTGACTTCATTTGGACAGTTGCTGCGCAGTGCTCTGAAACAAATTGTATTGCACCAATTTCAAGCAGTGGCAGCACAATTGCCATGGCTTTTACAGTTTAGGCAGCACAACACGGTCAGCTGCTAGCTCAGCAGAGACATTTAGCCTTTGCCAGATTGAAAGGAAAAACTCGCAGGATCCTGAAGAGAAACAAATGGGAAGCTTTATTGCTGGGACGATCAAGGGCACTACACCATCTGTGTCCGTTGAAGGACATTTATTGGAGGCTGTTTTACTTATGTAATTGATGTAAAATGTAACATTTCATACGGGTACATGGGGCAGAACCCTCTCCTGCAAAACAGGGAGGTTTTTCCATCACAAGAAAAGCTGATCAAGAAAACGATGTCAAGGCCCAGGGACCGGATCCAGCCTGCAGGGTGCTTAGATCTGGCCTGCAGGGCTACCCTGGAAATAGCAAATGACTGGCCCCCAGTACCTCTGCCAGCAAAAACAGAGCTCGGAGGGCCCCGGGCATCCTTCCAGAGCTCTGTTTTTGCTGGTAGAGGGTTGCAGGAGGCTGTCATAGCCGAAAACGGAGCTCAGGAGCCCGTTTTCACTGGCAGAGCGCTTGGATCTCTTACGAGAAAGCTTAGCTGTGGGACTGACTGTTTTTCTACGCTAGGACAAAATGAATATTTCTGTTTGTCTGAAAATTCCTTTGAGATTATAAAATTCAGAAGCATTGCGCTTCAATCTCTCTCTCTATGTGGTTCCATCTCCTTCCAGTTGTTGGCCATGCTGTTAAAGAAGAAGCGTTGTCTTTTGAACAGCCACATTCTACACCTGACCTTTTCTTTAGTGGGGACGGTGGATAGCGGACATGAAACCTCCATTATTCCAAACTCAACTGCTTTTCAGGATCTGCTTTGTGATTTTGAGGTACTGAGAATATTCCTGAACCCTGGCAATCAAAGATTAATTAGCAAGCCTGCTGTAATAGTGTTGCTTGAAAGATAACATGTTGTTCTGACCCAGCTCCCCAAACACGACAGACCCTCTGAAGTGAACTCAGAGATACCTTTATTAGAAGTGCCGGCAGCCCCAGAAAAAAGTTTCATTTCCAACGCAGACTAACAAGTCCGGCCAGCCAGAAGTTGAATAGTTGTCTGTCACATCTATTCATCTCCGCCCCCTACCTTTTATCCCCAGAGCTAGGGTGGGGCTTTGCCAGCAACGGTGGCTCTTCCTTCCCAAGGATCGGCCCACAGATTTCCACTGCTCTCCTCTTCTTTGCCTTCTGCGCATCCGCGCATCAGGCACTGGACCCAGCTGTTCCTCCTCTTCCTCATCAGCCACCTCCAGACCTGGGGGCTGTTGAGTCTCCCTCTGAGGGCTGATGGATGGCCCAGGCTCCCTCTCTGCCAGCTCCCTTCCCTGTTCCCCCTCGGGGGTCTCAGGTTGCCATACTGTTGACACTGACTCCCACGCCACCTCCTCCTCTGATTCTGCTGCTGGAGGGGCCGGTGGCCGACAGCCCACAACACTTGTACTATTGGGAGGGGAAAGCATTTTTTTTTGCTTCAGATGGCATACGGTATACAGATAATCTTTAATTTACAACAGTTCGTTTAGTGACCATTCAGAGTTGCAACAGCCCTGGAAAAAGTAACCCATGACAGTTTTTCACACAGCTGTTGCAACATTTCCATGGCCCCGTGAACTAAATCAAGAAAATTGCTATATTTTGCTAATATAGAATGAAGATGAAGTATTAATCAGGCTCGACTCCTGATAGATATACTTCAGGAAAATATTTTGGCAGCAGTATTATCTGCTAAATTAACAGCATGTAAGAATTAGAAATATTTTTGCATTTCAGGTTTGGCTTCACGCCCCCTATGAACTACACCTTTCGTTATTTGAACATTTCATCGAACTTCTTACTGAGTCCAGGTAACATTGATAAGTATTGTTTTATAAACGGTGTAAGAAATTTAACACCCCAGATTTTTTTCCTCCATCAGCATTCACAGAGAATTTTGCTTGGTGGCCCTGTTTAATGCTCTTATACAACTTGATTAATTCTGTGGTGTTTTTGAGGTTGGGATGATAGAGGAGTAGGAAGGATATTTTATCTCGCGATAAAATATATACGTTAAAGCTACGCAATTGTTTGGATTCAATCACCAAGTGAAACTTTAGAACGTAGAGGAGCACAGTGCTTTAATTAAAGCACAATGCTTTAATTTGCAACCTTAGAAAAGACAAAATTGTTTTAAGATATTATAGCCAGGTGCTATGTTTGCACTTTAAATACAGAGCACTGCATAGGTGTAATTACATACATCTTTGCGCTCACACACACACATACACACTAACTACAGTTAAATATACAGCTCTGTAGAAAATAGAGCACCTTCTCTTGAAGATCTCATTCAAATAATGCTTGGTTTTGAAATAAGTCAGGGAAACTACAAATACATGCACAGATCTTGTCTTCCAAAATGTTTAACAGATTTCTTGGTATTCAGAAGTGATGTCCAGACCCGGGGCATAGAAGAGATAACCAGCATTTGACTTTCATTATGTTAGGAACATATCTAAAATAGGTAAAATAGGATATAACAATTGGGGTAACTAAGTAAATACATGTGGGTATTTTTGAATTAAGTAGTATAATATGATACCAGCCGTGCAGATTTTCCATTGATACATTTGCTGGTTGATGCACAGATACTATTGCCTCTCCAAAAATAATTTATAACATGAGTTGTCATATAAGAAGCGTAGCATTTTCAGTGAGAATGAGCATTATTTTCTTACTTATGACATTGTTCTTCCTCTTACAGCGAAGCGTCAAAAAATGCAAAGCTGATGAGGGAATTCCAGCTGATCCCAAAACTCTTGCTCACTCTTCGAGATACGGCTTTATCACAGCCAACCATTGCCGCCATTAGCAATGTTCTAAGCTATTTGCTTCAGGGGTTTCCGAGCAGCAATGACCTACTCAGGTACCGTTGAGAGTCAGTATGGATTTTCTTCCTGCAAAAATTAAAGAGTGTGCTGGTACCTCTGAGAGGGCGCATTTCTCTAATCCCACATAGAAATGTATGAGATTTTTTCTATGAGGGAGGAAAATGTTTTAAACAGGGCCAGAATCTTTTAGTTACTACAGGTAGTCTTCAACTTAAAACACGTTATTTAATGACCTAATGTTTGACATTACGGCGGCACTGAAAACAATAACTTATGACAATTTTTTCACACTTACGACTGTTGCTGCATTCCCATAGTCCCAAATTCAGATGCCTGGCAACTGACTCATCTTTATGACAAGTTGCAGTGTCCCAGGGTCATGCAATCACCTTTTTAGGCCTACCTTCTGACAAACAACAGTCAATGGGGAAGCCAGATTCACTTAACAACCTTATTACTAACTTGCCAACTGCAGTGATTCGCTTAACAACTGTGGCAAGAAAGGTCATAAAATGGGGCAAAACGTACTTAACAAATGCCTCGCTTAGCAACAAAAAAAATTGGGCTCAATTGTGGTCATAAGATGAGGACTACCTGTATAAAGTTCTATCATGCTTGGAACATGTACTGTAATGTTTGGGAAATGTAATTTTTTTTTGAGATCCAAAATCCATGTCAGTTCCAAAATGATAATCCCATAGTTCCTTTTCACAGATATAATTTATTTGAAATACATAATTTAGTATTTTTAGGGAATAATTGTGCATTATCGCATGTGTCTTGACCTTTATATGTCACCTTTCTCGACTAAGTTGTGTTCTGATGTCTCAACAGTAGAGCTTCCATCAGTATAAGCAGTGTTTCAGTAAAGTGAAGAAGGATAGTTTTACGTATGTTAGACCAAGGAAACTTTAATTCTAAATAAGCTGTCACCGCAATCTAGGTTTTTGAACCCATTGCCTCTTAGTGTTACTTTTACTGTGCAGCTGATGTTAACAACTAGCAAAATTAAACTACTCCTGTCACACAAGTGCCTGTCATTTTAAATCCCCCTTCTTTTTCCAAGGTTTGGACAGTTCATCGCTTCCACTCTGCCTACATTTGCAGTCTGTGAGAAATTTGTAGTCATGGAGATGAACAACGAAGAGAAACTTGACACTGGTAAGTAGTTCCAGGTTCAAGGGAAAAAGTGAAAGAGAAGTTGAGATGTATTTTTGCATTAGTATTTTCATTTAATGTGTGCGTGTGTGTGTGTGTGTGTGTGTTTAAAGCTTATGCTTTCCATTCTCTGGTGTACAGGTAGTCCTCGATAGTCCTTACGATCATAATTGAGACTGGAATTATAGTCATAAGGCGTGCTAATTGTTAAGTGGATACCATGTGACTGCACCCGATATTATTATAACCCTTTTTGAACCAGTCAAAATTTATACCAAGTACAAAAATATTATAATACTAAAAGACTATTTACATCTTCACTTGCTTAGGGTGTACATTGGTAGATTAGCTTACAGATATTTTCTGCAGCATGTTTACATAAATTACAAATACATGTATTATAATGTGTGTATAATTCCAAAATGAATGTATTAGTGGATTTTCTTTTTCCTTTTTTTCTTAATCTATAATTTTCCTTTTTTTTCATAATCAATAATTGTTTCATCTTGTAATCTTTAAAATTTGGGTCATTAGCTCAAGGAACATTTCCCATGCAATAAAACTGGGGAAATATTTATTAGCTAGATTGATTATGCGTTAATGTCCACTGACATTATTTTAGAAAATAATCTCAATAATTTGTATTTTAGGAACTGAGGAAGATTTCGGTGGTCTTGTTTCTGCAAATCTTATTCTTCTGCGAAACAGATTGCTGGACATCCTGCTAAAGCTTATGTACACATCTAAAGAAAAAACAAGCGTCAATTTACAGTGAGTACGCATAATCTGTGTACTTTTTTTTAATAGATGTAACTGTAGCAAAATCCAGGATGATTCTACTTTTGTATTAGCAGACAACAACAAATCCAAGTGAGCAACATCATATGGCACCACTGAGGAGCAAAATACTAGATATTGTTAACTCTTTTTTTTTCCTCAAAAATTGCCAATCGTGAGGTCCTTACTATTCTTTGACCTTGGTGCTTTTCTTATAGACATTTCATTACCAAACTAGATAACAACATCAGTGCTAGGAGGGAGTGGCATTTCCTCTTATTTTTTGGATACTAGCAGCTTGCCCTGTCAGTCAGTAATAGTGGGAATGATCTTGGGGATTCCTTGACTAGGCCGTTGTTTATTGCTAGCTTGTTTGTCTGCATTTGTAATTCCTTGATTGGGGTATTGTTTATTTCTTATAAACAATAACTGTCTGGTTTGGTTCTGCAACCCAACAAGACAGACACAGACTTCAGAGGATAATTAGAACTGCAGAAAAAACAATTGCTAGGAACCTGCCTTCCATTGAGGACCTGTGTACTGCATGAGAGGGCTGGAAAAATATTTAAGGACCATTCACATCTTGGACATAAATTGTTTCAACTCCTACCCTCAAAACGACGCTATAGAGCACTGTACACCAGAACAACTAGACACAAGAACAGTTTTTTCCGAAACACCATCATTCTGCTAAACAACTAATTCCCTCAACACTATGAAACTATTTACTAAGTCTACATTACTATTATCCTTCTCATCATTCCTATCACCTATCTCCTCCCGCTTATGACTATAACTTTGTTGCTTGTGTCCTTACGATTTACATTGATTATTGTTTCCTAGTATGATTTGACTGCTTATTTGTACCCTATGATTATCATTAAGTGTTGTATCGTATGATTCTTGATGAATGTACCCTTTTTCAAATGTACACTGAGAACATACGCACCAAAGACAAATTCCTTGTGTGTCCAATCACACTTGGCCAATAAAGCATTCATTCTTGATTCTTGGTCTAATGCTGGTGGTTAATTTTATGGATTTCCCCTTAGGGCTTGCGAAGAGCTGGTCCGAACCCTGGGCTTTGATTGGATTGTGCTGTTTATGGAAGACCATCTGCATCCAGCCACAGTGACTGCAGCCATGAGGATTCTGGTAGTTTTGCTGAGCAACCCAACTATCCTCATCAAATTCAAAGAAGGTCTCAGTGGTGGAGGCTGGCTGGAACAAACTGATTCCGTATTAACTAACAAGATTGGAACCGTGCTTGGTATGAATCCCCCGCTAATTATCATGTTAATCAAAATACAATACGGGTAGTCCTCAATTTGCAACAGTTCATTTAGTGACTGTTTAAAGGAAGGCACTGAAAAAAAGTGACTTAGGACCATTGCAGCATTCCCCATGGTCACATGATCAAAAATGGATGCTTGGAAACTGGCATGTACTTATGACGGTTGCAGTGTCTCGGGGTCACGTGATCCCCTGACCAACAACGGGGGAAGCCAGATTCATTTAACAACCGTGTTTCCTACCTTAATAACTCTAGTGACTCACTTAACAACTGTGGCAAGAAAGGTCAAATGAGGTAAAACTCACTTAACCATCGTATTGCTTAGTAGTGGAAATGTTGGGCTAAATTGTGGTTGTAAGTCAAGGACTACCTGTATGATAGAATTTGGACTTATCCATGAGGCTGAACGGTTTTTTAAAAATGCTTTTTGATATAGGAAATTGCCATTTAAATTATGTACTAACAAAAGATTGTATCAATTTAAAGATTTGGAGTCATATTTTTTTTTTCCCCAGGCTGAGTATGTGTGGCCATTATAAAGTTGATCTGATATTGGAAGAGTCATTTCTGACATATATAGCATATTCCCAAATTGGAGATGGCTCTTGAACCAGTTAATTGAAGGAGAGTACACAGAAAACTCTATGGCTAAATGAGCCAGCCTAAGAGATACCTTATGTTTACTTTCCATTTCTTTAGAAAATATCTGTGGACAATTTTGGATATGCGCAATTATTGATCAGTGTGTCTTGGAAAAAGCTAACTGAGACACATTGTTATAAACTGACCTGTTTATATTCTGTAAAAGTGGGTTTTCATCTAAAGAACATAACTTTGTTCAGAGACCAGTAGTCAAATACATTGTCAAATACAGAGTATGTTGTTACAGTCTCCCTTGCCAATTTAATGGTAGAATGCCAAGGGGGGAAAACAACTAAGCTAAGATGCTAATCCATCATGTTGACATATTTAAGTAGGAGGTGACATATGTTCATTTATATGCAAGGGTTCCCCTTAAAGGCCCTCCCAAATGAGCTAATAAAGCTGATGTTATTGAACATCTGCTTGGGAGCAAAGGCCACAGCTGCTCTTGTGTTGCTAAGAATTGGACCAAAACGGACTACATGGGAAATCCTAAAAATGACAAAATCTTCAAAGTTAACATTGCTTCCTTGGTTCATTTTTCTAATAATGTGGATATATGCCTAATGAGCAATGTTGTAACATCAGCTGTTAAGAGCATGTTCTATAGAATTTTGAAGGTATACAGAGTTTTTAGCATGAAGTAAATATTTGTAATCAGAAACAAAAAAAAAACATTAAAGAGAATCAGCATGGAGATATCTAATACACTGTTGAGCAAAGCCAATTGTTTATATGAATAGCTTTGTTAATTGGGAACTAACAGACATCACTAGTAGAGCTCCACTTCTAAAGGGTTATTGCTGCTCTAAAATTAAGATGACGTTGGCTGGTGCTCAAGTATTGAAAGTTTCTCAAAATATATAATATATAATTATTTTTTAAGGTGCTGTTTAATTCGTTCATTTTTGCATCCAACAATAATTGAGTTTTTGTTTTTTCTTTCTATACTAACCCATTTGCAATCTTTTGACAACCTCACATTAAGAATATAAATATGTTTTCTTTTCAAAGTGAAAGGGAATGAGAAAGTATTTACCGTATTTTTCAGAGTATAAGACGCACCTAGATTTAGAAGAGGAAAACTAGAAAAAAAAAAGTTTTTGGCCTCCATGCATCTTGTTTTCCTCCTCCCCTGCCAAAAATGGGCCATGTGGAGAGTTCTGGAGGCCTGCAAAGTGCTTTTGGAGACAGGGGAGGAGGAAAACAAGATGCGGGGGCAGGGCTCGGGAGGCCAAAACCAGCCATATTCAGTGTATAAGACGCACCACAATTTTCACCCATTTTTAGGGGGTGGGAGTGCGTCTTATACTCTGAAAACTACGGTATTTGGAAGTGAAATGAATAATTGTTTAATTGTATAATGGTTGTGCTGGGCAATATTTTCGTTATTATTGAATGCCTGGGCAACTCCATTTGTTTCAATGGGCTCACATAGAAAAAAGCTCTTAACAGATTTTACATAGTAAGGCTGAAGCGTATCAATAAAATTATTGACTCTTTAGGCCCGCGGTTTCCAAACTTGGCAACTTTAAGACTGAGGGACTTCAATTCCCAGAATCCCTCAGCCAGTTTGGAGACCCCCCTAGTTGAGGCCAAGGTTTTTGACTGTTTTGAGTATTTTCCCTTATATGGCCTAGTATTACTTCCTAATCTCAAACATCCGGTTGAATAAAAATGACCTTGAGAAAAATTGTTCTGTAACCAAGCATTTATTTCCCATACTGAGCTTGGCATTTGTCTTGTTTTTCCGATCAGTGTTGATATTACAGGCCTTAACTTTTTCTTCTTTATTTTCCGTTTAGGTTTTAATGTTGGCAGGAGTGCTGGTGGCAGATCAACTGTCAGGGAAATTAATCGAGATGCCTGTCATTTCCCGGGCTTCCCAGTTCTTCAGTCATTTCTTCCTAAGCACACAAACGTGCCTGCGTTGTATTTCCTCCTCATGGCGCTTTTCCTACAGCAGCCAGTCGCTGAACTGCCTGAAAATCTGCAACTCAGCACACCGGTCCCCATTAATCGGTGCAACCAGGGTGGTCAGGTAGGAAGTAATATAGCAAAATGCCTCCTGGATTCAGTGAAATGACTGGCAAAAGTGAGCGCTCAGATAAATTTCACATTAAAGTGAATTGAATTGAATTTTTATTTGGGTGATTTGACACACACGGAATTTGTCTCCGGTACAAAAGCACTTGGGATACATGCAAAGCAACAGAATAATCATAATCGTCATCATAATACCAATAAAAGGGGGGGGGGGGTGAGTAAAGAAGATAGTAAGGATAAATAACAACACTACAGCCACACTACATGAGTAGATACTGTTATTTTTTGGCATATAAGACACACTTTTTTCCACAAAAAAAGTGGGTGAAAATGTCTGTGTGTCTTATACAGTGAATGTTGCCCACCTGCCAGCCTTTTTTGCCTCCACGCACTCCATTTTGGGGCCTTTTTCGGGGCTTTTTTTTTAGGGGGGGGGGCTTTTCGGGTTTTTAAAAAAACAGGCCCAAAAAAGCCTCGAAAATGAGCCTTAAAAAAGCCTTAAAAATGGACCAAAAAAAGCCTCAAAAACAGGAGAAAAAGCCTCAAAAATGGGCCAAAAAAAGGCCTGAAAATGGGGTACAGAGGCCAAAACCCTTTTTTTTTTTTCATCTTTTAAATCTAGGCGCATCTTATACTCAGGTGCGTCTTATATGCCGAAAAATACGGTACACATAAACATTCTTTTCTGAAAATTGCTTATTCTTTCCAAATATCTATATAACCTAAATCTTCCACAATCTCTAGACAGATGTGGTATGTGTGCTTCCTTGACCAACTGGGGTTTTTTTGGGGGGGCGGGATGGAAGTATCTATTTTTAAACATTGTTGAATAAATAAGATACGACGAAATGATTAATGGAAATTGGTACAGGTTCTGGTGGATTAAGTGAGCATCTCTCTCCTGGTTGATGTATACAAACAAACTGTAAACTACCCAGTGGTAGAATGGCAAGTTTTGTGCATTGCGATACATTTTGCTTATAAACGTATTTGTATAAAATAATGTATTTGTGTTTTGTTTTGTTTTCTCCTTCTCTGCTAAAGTTTGACTTAGATTCGATTTGGACATTCATATTCGGTGTTCCTGCGTCAAGTGGCACCGTGGTTGCTTCAATTCACAGCGTTTGCACAGAAGCTGCATTTTTACTGCTGGGAATGCTTAGGAGCATGCTAAATTCAGTAAGTACAGCATCTCTCTGAAGGTCCCTGAGAAGCTGAGATGATTCACCTGCTCGTTTTATCATTTTGTTCGTAAAAACGTTTTAAGAAAAGATTTACTTGGAATTCTAAGATAGAATCTTTTACAAATGAATGTCGAAAACTCATTTTAAACTTCTCTCAAAATTCTTATCCTGCTCGTTGGCAATAGTTGCTTTCATGATGCCATTAATGGATGCAATATTTTAGGCCATGGGATTGGGTGTCCAGCCTTGGCTGTTTTAAGACTTGTGGACTTCAGCCAGCATTTTGGTCAAATCAAATCAAATTGCATTCATCACATGCATGGTATGAAATGCAGTGAAATGTGTAATTCATTGCATTGGTCATTGTAGTTCATAGATCTTAAAAGTTGCCAAGGTTGGACACCTCTGTTTTAGGCAATAAGTAAAAACCAGAGAGTTTCAAATATTGGTTTAAGGATAGAGGAGAATAAAAAGGTTCAGTCTACATTCAGCCATTCATTAATTTTATTTCTCCCAACCTGACTCACAAGGAAACGTTATTATTATTTTTTTGGGTTGCTCATGGATGGATGGGTAGACAGATATAAATACTTCTCTTTCTTTCAGAACAAACAATAATACTCTTTAAAAAAGTGATTGTCATATCTTTCGACCTATTTGCCACCCCAAGTGTTTCCTTGACTTCATCTGTGTTTAATATTAATAATTAAAGATGTTGGTACGATCAATTAGTTAATAAAGTGTTATTGCACTGTATTAAATTATTAACTTTTCTTAAATAGTTTTCTTTAGACAACATACGCATGACACCACAATCTGTCAAATTAAATACCCACAGTCTGCCAAACTAAAGCACTGCTAGATAAGCCAGTCTTAATAAGTATTTTGCTGGGTATTATTGAGGTCTTGTTGCAAAGGAGAAGCAGATTTGTGCTGAGAGAAGTGGTATGCATTAAGAAAAAGGTTACCCCTTCCTTATGAAATAAATAATGCTAACAAGAAGCCAGTTACACTAGTTTGGCGTAGTGGTTAAGGTGCTGGCCTAGAAACCAGGAGACTGAGTTCGGGTGCTGCTGTAGACTTGAAAGACCAGCTGGGTGATTTTGGGCCAGTTTCTCTCTCAGAGCTCAACTCACTTTGCAGGGTTGTTGCTGTGGGAAAAATAGGAGGAGGAACGAGGAGTGTTTGGTATGTTCTCTCTAATAAAGACAGGATAAAAGTCTAAAATAAAATAAAAAATTACTCATCTCTGCATGCTTAGTGGAAACTATATTGTTGGCTTCTGCACGTGAGTAAACACAAAGTTACCGGATAGCCTTGCTTCAAGCTAATTTTCTTTATATTGTACACCATAGTTGATAAAACATACGATGTCACATATTAACATCTCTCTCTCCCCCTCCTTCCCCCCTCCCTCCCTCTCCTCCCCTCCCTCTCTTTTTCTTCCTCTCCCTTCTCCTCCCTCCCTCTCTCTACTTCCCTCTCTCTCTTCCTCTTTCCCCCCTCCCTTTCTCTTTCTCCCTCTCCCTCTTCCTCTTCCCTCTCTCTCCCTCTCCCACCTCCTTCCCTCTCCCTCCTCCTCCTCCCTCCCTCTCTTTCCGCTTCCTTCCCTCTCCCTCCCCCTCCCTCCCTGTCTTTTCCCCTCCTTCCCTCCCCCTCCCTCCCTCTCTCGCCCCCTCCTTCCCTCTCCCTCCCTCTCCCTTAATAACATTTACCATTAGAGATGCAACTCTAGTCAGCACATTGTGTCTTAGCTAATGCAGTTCTGCTTTAGATAATGCACCCCATTGTTACCTCAGATTATTTTATCTTTGAAATGAATAAAGTTTCTAACCTTTCCTTGCCCTGCAGCCTTGGCAGTCAGAGGAAGAAGGTTCTTGGCTTCGCGAATATCCGGTCACCTTGATGCAGTTCTTTCGGTACTTGTATCATAATGTTCCAGATTTAGCTTCAATGTGGATGAGCCCAGATTTCCTTTGCGCGCTGGCAGCTACTGTGTTCCCTTTCAACATTCGGCCATATTCAGAAATGGTAGGAAACAAAAGAATTCCTTCCTTTTAACAAACAAAACAAAAACCCCGCCTCCACCCCAAACCTCCAGTTTATTTGGTATCTATGGTCTGGAAATTGATTTGAGTATTTAATTAGCAAACATAAATAGAATTGAGTAGAAAGATCCAACAGCAGGGAAACTACTGAGAGCAGCCTCTGCTGTAAGTACCAGCTGATTATTCATGCAAAGGTGATTTCTGATTTTTGAAACTTGCTTAGTGCGATGGGTACCAAAAATCCCCAATTCCTCAATTAAGTCTTACCTGAGGAAAAACTTGAAATTTTGGCAAGCCACGATCAGCTGGAGAGGTCCCAGTATTAGAGTATTAGATGCGTATTTAAGAGGCTAAAAGGGAAGAAAAACATTATTTTCACCACTATTAGGGAGCTTTTGAGAGGGTTGCGAAATCTCATATGCGGATTAATACCGTCATATTCAAGAGGCTTTACAGCTCTCGAAAGGGAATTAACACTTGATACGACTTTAACCTTTGAGAGTGAAGGTTTAAGCCACACATCGCCAACTTTTTTTGCGCTGTACTGACAACAGCGGCTGAACATTGTGGGTGGATAATTTTGCTGCTTTCATTATGTCCTTTCCAGGATCTTCTTAGCTCGTAATTAGGAATTTAATCTGCTTATTACCATGTATAAATTTCGTTTTAATAGAATATTTTGCTTGGGTAGATTTCTGCTTAGTCTCTTTCTGCCTGTATCATATCCGCAGCAGGTACCTTTCTAGATGCGTGGTTTCTATCATATCAAATTTTCCTATTTCTCCAAAGCCCAAATTAAAGTCACTGTACCATGTTTCATGTCTCAGTATGGAAGGAGGAAGGACAGAGCAGTTGTCTAAATCCTTTGTGACAATAGACAGCTTGTAGGCCTCCTTAGCACCATCTGCTGTTCTAGGCTCAATGACAGTGGGGTGGTTTTTTGCTGTATCATATTTATTTGACCATCAGGATGCATCTGGCTTCCAAGAATTTATGTACTTGCATTGCAGTACATAAATCAAGACTACCTTCTAATGCACGTTTAGGAGAAATTATAATACAGCTAGTCCTTGACTTATCACCACAACCGGGACCAGAATTTCCACTCCCTGTGCCAGTGGTGGCAAACCTTTTACGCCACCGTGTGCCAGCCTACATGCTAGAAGGGCACACAAAACTATCCCTTGAACCACATGCAGCCCCGCTGGCTCCTCGTCCTGTTCCTGCACACCGATGCACGCCAGCCAGCTGACTTTCGCATGCATAGGAGCACTGAAACCCGGAAGCGCAGTGTCCCAGCATGCACATGGGCTCCGAGAGCCAGCCGTCCAGGCTTCTGGTTCCTGGTATGCATATGCATGCGACGAACAGCTGGCTGGCACGCATGTGCAAACCGGAAGCCGGACGTTCAGCTCTCGGAGCATGCATGCATGCTGGGATGCTGTGCTTCTGGGTTTCAGTGCTCCCGCATGCATAAAAGCCAGCTGGCCGGCACTTATTGGTGCACAGGGATGGGACGAGGAGCCAGCAGGGCTGCATGTAGCTCGCGGGATGGTTTTACTTCCGGTTACGATGATTTTACTTCCACTTCCGGCACGTGTTCTGTAGGTTCACCACCATGGCCCTATGTAAAAGTGGTTGTTAAGTGAATTGTGCCCATTTTTTTTCAACTTTCCAACAACTTGGAATTCTCATGTCTGCCATTTAAGTATTTTTGCCAGGTTGTGGCTGTTTTTAACTTCCAAGATCCACCTAGAGTAGTTACAGTAGGTGCTGCTGCAGATGGTCCTCAACTTACAACCACAATTGAGCCCAGCATTTCCTTTGCTAAGAGAGATAATTTGTTTGCTAAGAGAGACACATTTATTTCAGTGAGTTCTGCTCTTGCCGTTCCTAAGTGGCTGTCAGCTACCTGCATAGATAGTCCTCTACGTATGACACAACTGAGCCCAAAATTTCTATTGCTAAGCAAGATAGTTGTTAAATGAATTTTGCCCCATTTTACGACTTTCCTTCCCATAGTTGTTAAGTGAATCATTGCCGTTGTTAAGTTAGGAACAGGGGTTCTTAACGTGAATCTGACTTTCCCATTGATTTTGCTTGTCAGGAGGTCGGAAAAGATGTTTGCATGACTCCAGGACACTGTAGTAATCATAAACAAGAGTTAAACATGCCAAGAATCTGAGTTTTGATCATGTGACCATGGGGAAATGGTCATAAGTGTGGAAAATGGTCACAAATCTTTTTTTTTTCCCTAGTGGTGCTATAACTTCAAACAATAAGTAAACAAATGGTTGCAGGTCGAGGGCTGTCTGTACAGATTGAGATACTAAAATAAATAACTGCAATCCATCGCTCTCTGTTGTCCAAAATTAACGACTGATGCACAGATGGCTGATTTCTTTTTCAAAAACAGGTTACTGATTTAGATGATGATGCCGGATCTCCAGCCGAAGAGTTCAAAGCATTTGCCTCTGATTCGGGGATGAATCGGAGCCAATCGGAGTATTGCAATGTTGGGTCTAAGACTTTTTTAACCAACCATCCTGCTAAGAAGTTTGTGTTTGACTTTATGCGCGTGCTGATAATAGATAATCTCTGCCTTACACCTGCAAGCAAGCAAACTCCCTTAATAGATCTTCTTCTGGAGGTAAATGTAGTATATTTTATCATTCTTTTTTTTGAAGCAAAAAAGAAAAGTTACACTGGATATTTTCAACGTTCTGCTGATACCGTAATTAATGGATTTTGCATACTGTATGGTGGTGCAGTGGTTAGAATGCAGTAGTGCAGGTTACTTCTGCTGACTGCCGGCTGCCAGAAGTTCGGCAGTTTGAGTTTCATTGGCTCAAGGTTGACTCAGCCTTTCATTCTTCTGAGGTTGGTAAAATGAGGGTCCACATTGTTGGGGGCAATAGGCTGACATTTTAAGCCACTTACGAGAGGTCTGTAAAGCACTGTGAAGCGGTATTTAAATGTACGTGCTATTGCTATCACAGTAATTCTCAAGCTGTGGTCCACGGATCCCTGGAGAGCCGCGATGTTGTCACAGGGGGTCTACGAAGGCTTGTAGAAATGTTATAGTTTAAATCTTGAGTTAAGTCTTGGGGGTTCATTGCCACAAAAGATATTTAAAGGGGGTCCATGATGAAAAGATTGAGAACCACTGGCCTATCAGAATAATTTTAAGAATCTTGCAGTGCTTTGCACCTTAAGAAGCAATAGCTCTTGGACTTATATAACACTTCACAGTGCTTTACAGCCCTCCCTAAGTAGTTTATAAAGTCAGCCTATTGCCCCCCCAACAATCTGGGTCCTCATTTTACCCACCTCGGAAGGATGAGTCAACCTTGAGCCTAATGAGATTCGAACTGCCAAATTGCAGGCAGCCAGCAGAAGTAGCCTGCAGTACCGCACTCTAACCACTGCGCCACTGAGGCTCTAGAAGGCTAGTTGGTTTCACTCCATCTCCTCAGAAAGATTTTTATGCCAAAGACATAAGGGCAGTCCTATCTGTATAGCTCATCTCTGATTTTCTAGCTGTAGTTTCTTCTAATTAGGAAAAAAGGCAAACTTTTTAGAGAATCGTTTTTCCACGTTTGTCAGCTTGTATTTATCCTATGGACCTTCCGGCGCGCACTGAAAACCTTTGTGTTCCAATCAAGCTGGTCTGGCCTAGTACTATCGGTTGGGGATTTTAATTGGTTTTAATTAGCTTTAAATGTGTAATTTTTAAATCGTTAAAATTTTTAAATTCATAATCAGTTTATTTGGCCATTAATTTAATTATTTTAATTGTGTTTTAAATTGTTATATATTCATGTCTTTTTAGTTGGCTGTACACCGCCCCGAATTCCTCAGGAAAGGGGGGCGGTATAGAAGTCTTGATAATTAATTAATTAATTAATTAATTGGAGCCAATTAAGAAAACATAACACTATATATAAACTTAGCACTATATATAAACCTCTCTCTCTCTCTCTCATCGCCAAGGATGAGGGGCATGCAAATCATCATCATCATCATCTGAAAATTCCCCATCCCTGGCCTAAACTCATTAAAT
This sequence comes from Myanophis thanlyinensis, assembly GCA_017656035.1. Lineage (NCBI taxonomy): Eukaryota > Metazoa > Chordata > Lepidosauria > Squamata > Homalopsidae > Myanophis > Myanophis thanlyinensis. The sequence goes on from JAEANM010002183.1 coordinate 24,249, forward strand.
GACCTCCAGCCATTGTTATGAAATGTTCTTAGGGAGGCAATATATACTGACCTCCTGGGGGGGAGGAAAAACAGTGAATGAAAGAAGATTGTGTTAATAAGCTTATTAGCTATTCTGTCTCTTGAGCTCCTGCTGAACTGTAGTGACACCTCCTGGTAAGAAACCAGGAGAAAGAAACCACTTTCTGGTGGAAGTGGGCAAAAGATATTTTGGCATTAACTTCTTGCAGAACTTCTGCATATTCCTTCTTGCCTTTGTCTGCTTCTACTCCCACCCACCCCAATCCAATCCAAAACAAACCATCTCCACCACCATCTGATGAGGGCCAAATGGTGTTTTCTTCCAAACTTGAATATACAGCACAAGTTATAGAGAAATCTGGCAAGCCTCCAAAGTCGTAAGCATCTGAGAATGGTAACAGAATATATTAAAACACACAGAGAGAAATAAACACAGCCCGCGTTTAAAATTAGCAATTGCTTTTGGTGGGGGTAGTTATTGCAGAAGTTGTTATATTATCTGCACAACCTATTTTGAAAGTAAGTAATGGAAATCGCAGTACTACCCTCCCTCTTGCTGCATGCACACACACACATTAAGAAACTTTAGACAATGATCCATTTCTTGTG
>JAEANM010002184.1:0-25233 GCA_017656035.1 Myanophis thanlyinensis
AAACCCACCCGGACGCCCCGGACTGGACGTAAAAAGAGGACATGTCCGGGCAAAAGAGGACGGTTGGTCACCCTAACGTATGTCCATGGGTGAATCTTGTCTGTGATAAATAACCCTCTGCAGGCTCCTAACTTCCCTTCTTCCCTCTCTCCTTCCATCCATCCAATCTCTGCACACTTTCTTCAGTACGTAGTTACAGCATTCTCACAAACAGGCTAGGGAATTACTAGGCAAGACATTTTCATAAACTATTCATGTGAAACTTTATTGTATTAAACTAATATTCATTTTAAGCAAACGTACTGAACATAACTTTTACACTCATTTTATATATTTCAGGTCTGGACCTCAGATGAATACCATTTTGAAGATTTAGAAACTTGGCTTGTTTACCTAGGTTTATCATTGGTTACAAGGTCATTTTCTAATTTTTTAAGATATAACTGTTTTAGTCCCAGGTAATGAATAAATAAAACTTGGCCTGGTTACTTAGGCTTCTCATTGGTTATGAGGTCATTTACTAATTCTCAAGATAAAACTGTTGGTCCCAGATATGTTTGCATGTTTGTTTATTTATACTATCTATGTCACTCCATTTTCTAAAGCTCTTAGTAACTTGCATTATTGATAGAATAAGATTAAAATAATTTAGTGCAATTATGATTAATCAATTTGATATACCACCATTTGGGGGTAGCATAATCTTATTCATTTCCAAATGCCTTTCTGAAGAGACATGACTTTACAGCTCTCTAAAAAAGAAGAGGGTGATTCAGATATTCAGGAATAAGCTGTTCCAAAATAGGGCCATCACAAAGAAGGCTTGAATCTGGAGTTCCTGAGGATGGTGATGAGTTTCTCAGCAAATTTTTTCTCCCATATCTAATTGGATTGGTAAAGCAATCATAAACATATCCTACCGCATGTACAATAGAACATCATAAGTAATAACTATTTATACCTGGATACAAACTGGTGGCTCCAAGTAGCGAATGTTGCAGTAATTCAGTTGTGAGGTGAAAGGGCATGAGTAAGCACAAAGCCTCCTGAGCAATAAAAGTATGCAACTGGTGCACAAGATGTAGTATTCAATGGCCCACTAGTAATGGCTTCCATTTGTTTTCATGCAGCTACAGGTATCAGCCCTGCTAGGTATCTCAACCGCATTTCACAAAAACTACTAAAGCTCAGCTTTATTGAAAGAGGCTATAATTTTGAACGTCTGAAAGTGTTTCCCTTCCCATCCTCTTACATTAAAAACCAGGATGGAATAATTTACCAAGTTTATTGTGTGTTCTTGTTTCCTAGACTGCACTAATGTTTGGCCAATAGACAAAGTTCAAATTGTGCTAATGGTCTCCACGTATCTTTTCTAAGGTTATCTCTATGTTCTGTATGAACCATGAGTCTATGAAGAACCTCAAGGTACAGACCAACTGTAGCTACATAAGCATGTGAAAGGTGATCTGCTTTTACGATGGCTTCCAAATCCACAGCACTCTGCCTTAGCAAGATTCAATCTAAGCTTATTTCTCTCCATCTAGCTCTTAATAGCCACCCAGCATTAAGTCAGCATCTCCATCATATCTAGTCAGCCTGTGTTTGCAATACCTTACCTGTGTTAGTGGTTGACCTCTCCCAGCTTCAGGTACGTGTCAAACCACAGAAAAGGTACAGGCCCTACAGCAGTCCATAATGGAGTAATCCAAGGCTTAACTTCTCAGCAGAATTGGAAAAAGTTAAAATGTTAAAAAGCCATTTACAACGGAGAATAATAAAGTGGTATATATCTGCTTTTTCATCATACATTACAACTTAGCTTGTCATGTGGAACAGACTAAAAATAATGTGTGTATTTAAAATTTATAAAACAGTAAGCATTGTGAGAGGAAAGGATTTTGTAGCTAGTCTGAATATTACAAGTACTCTAGAGACCTTCAAACTGGAAGCCCTCAATCAGTCATTATGTGGTGCTGAAAAGTCAGTTGCACTGAGCATTAGACTGTAAAGTATCATAAAAGGATCTACTATATTGATTTCAGCAATTTTGGGCTCGAGTATTGAAAACAAGCAAATGATCTTAAAGTAGAACAATTGGTGTGGTAGCTTTTGTAGGAATTAATGGTGCTTCTAATTTTTAATAAGCAGGGAAGGAGCCAAGTAACATGACTCAGAGTTAAAAATAGCTTCCTGAGAGCACAACAAAAGCTTTGTCAGTGTCTTGCACAGTAGTGCCAGAGTAAGTGACAATATAATGAATATTTAGTGCAATAAACAGCTAATATATGTATACCATTGAGCATAGTATATACTGCTTTACCGAAGTTTCAACTACCATTAGCTTTTAGTGGTATTTTTAGTCTGAAATATAAAAATAAAAACCTGTAATTCTGCAACTAAGGTTGTACAAATTGACTCTGATGGGTTGTGAAGTAAGCTCAAGCTGTAAATGTAGAATGATGTGGATGAAGAGAATCTAAATCATAAAGTTTGATCAGAGCCATCTAGTTCAATATGTAGTGTATCGCTGAAACAAATGAATTCTTTCTCCTTCCTGAGATGCATTCAACTTTCTGGCCAAAGGCTACACTTTTAAAAGTAGTTAGGGAAAGAAAAGATAATTTTGGTTATATTTAAATTAATTCTAATTCACCGTGGCAGCATCTAACTAACATCTTGAAAAATAAATATTATTGTACCTAACAAGTACTTGGATGGGAAACCACCAGGAAATATCAGTAAATACCAGTGGTATGGTACTAGGAAATTAAAAAACAATGGTAAAACACTTCCATATGCTTGTCAAAAATGAAATGGATTTCTAGGAATCAAGTTCCGCTTAAGGGACATTTTGCCTTTATATCCTGTCTGAACTTTCTCATCTGCCACATTATCAAAATTGAGAAACAACTTTTGAAGGATCCTGGTGGTTACAGTTATGGTGTGGGAGAGGTTGGATATACTTTTTCTGGACTGTTCAAATGCAATCACAGTGGTCAACTGTTTTCAGTTTAATTTATCCATTTAGTAAGGCTACCCAGTTCAAAATAATTTGTTAGGTCTTAAGAGATAGGTTCAAGAAACCCACACTGGCAGTTCTACTTAGAAAAACGTAAAAGTCAAGACCTGTTGAAATAAAAAGAGTTCTACCGCTATTCTGGTGAAAGAATTTATGGAGTAAGTGTGGGATAATACACCTTAATGTTGCTGAGGTTGAGAAATAACTGTTCTCAAACTTCTCTCTACCCTCAAAACGATGCTGCAGGGCACTGCACTCAAGAACGGCTAGACACAAGAACAGGTTTTTCCCAAACACCATCACTCTGTTAAACAAATAGTTCCCTCAACACTAACTATTAAGTCTGCATTACTGTTGTTCTCATCATTCCATCACCCACCCACCCCACTATTACTATTAACTTGTTGCTTGTATCCTTACGGTTTATATTGATTACTGTCTCCTAGTATGATTTGACTGTTTATTCGTACCCCATGACTATCATTAACTGTTGTATCTTGTGATTCCTGACGAATGTACAGTTTCCTTTGTTGTACATTGAGAGCATATGCATTGAAGACAAATTCCTTGTGTGTCCAATCACACTTGGCCAATAAAAAATTCTATTCTATTCTATTCTATTCTATTCTCTAAACCTATACAATTTAATAATACTATGTGTTTGAATTGGAATAGCAACATTTTAATTTGGTGTTGTGTACTTTTAAATATTCTCTATGTAGTAATATTTTTTTTGGAAAAACAAAGTTTAAAAATATCTCTGACCATGTTAAAAGTAGCTGGGAACAATTCTGTTAACCACCAGTAGCTTTTGGAAGATTTTCAGAGAAAGGAATTGCTGGATATGAAGAAAATAACTCTTTTTTTGTGGATGCCGTTTACCATTGAGTTTTTACTAGGGCACAGATAGATAGATAGTTGTTGCTTTGGGGGCATAAATAATGGATTATTATTTTTGTAAATGTAAGTAATCAACAAATTACAAATTAGTCAATATGTAACTGAATTTTTAGGTATGTTAAATAATGGGGAGAGTGTTATGGCTAATAAAAGCTGTTAACTCTCACCAGGTTTCGCTTCCCTATTTGCATATATCCATCATACCCAAGAAAAGTATTCCCTTCACAGAACAAAGTCCCATCACCCCCCTTGTTTGCTGAAAAGGAAGAAGTAATGGTCATTTTTAACAGAATGAAATTCACTAGAGGCAGTGGAGATGCAGTGCCCTGCCCTTCTTTAAGGCAGGTTTCTCAACTCCATCTGCTATCTGGAGAATTCTGAGAATTGAAGTCCGCACATCTTAAAATTGCCAAGATTTAGTGGTCAAAGGCAAACCTAATAAGGAAGAGGCAACAATATACAACACCTGTGCAAAACTGCAGACTTATTTAACTGCAGATGTTAGTCTTTTAAGGACTTGTGTCTAATCCTATCAGCATTCCTCCACTCATTAGCAAGAGACAAGGCTATTTCCAGCACTGCTGCTGCATCTATAAAACAAGCAGTTCCGTAACAAAGCAACAGCTCTTCTTGTACAATCAAACTTGTCTGGCTTTCTCTATTAGGGACCCAAGGTCCTGACCTCAAGTTGGAGCCCTAGAATTTCCAGCTTTACAATTCAAATTCTTATAAAATATTGTATCTTTTTGTTGTTTGCTCTTCCCCTCTATATTTCCTTATATACAAGCTAAAATGATTTATTTTCTTTTTTTAAAAAGTACATGAATGCTGCATTTGTTATCCAATCAGATTACAATGAACAATTTAATTAAAGCTACTAAGTCTGTACCCTTAATTAAAATATTGAGGATGAGACTGATTTGGGTTGTTGTTAGCCACAACAAAAAATAAAGAACGAGGAGAATTAAAATTAAGCATAATTGTATGAGACTTTATCATAAACCTGCAGATAACTTTGGATGGGTGAATATCACAGCTGTTGCAATATGAACTGTAAATAAAATGTGCAAAAAGGATAAATTAGCAAAAAAAAGTAAGGTGGTTTTTTTTTTTTTTGCAATACAGCGAAGTACATCTGTTCATAGCAATTTATAGCACAGATTCATCTGTTGTCTTCTGTCCTGTGTTGTACATTGTCAAGTATGCCAGTATATGGCTGAAATCCTATTTACAGGATAATTTACTCCTGTAAAGTCCATCTAGTACGCTTAAATTTTCAAAAAATTTTAATACATGTTCCTGCCATGGATAAATTTAACATCAACAATCAATTTGGCTTTCTCTGTGGCAGGATCCATTGTATAAAATAAATTACCACTGAAGTTACAGTAAATTTCTTCTGCATTAAATTTCAGGACAATCTTAAATTTTATTTTCACAAACCTCTTAATGTTACTGTTTTAACATTCATATTTGATACTAGTGTTATTTAATTTGTTTTACAGTGTTTTTAATGTTTCTTAGATGTTGCTTAGCATCATTAAGGGAGCAAATCATGGTTTATATAATTTATAAACATGCAAAATTTCTCACAATGGTATTTGTGACAAATGCCTCTTTTTCAAACAACTACTTCCATTGCAATACTTGCAGAGATGCCACAAGGTGTGGTCAAAAAAGTAATGACAATGTTTAAGGCAGAGTAAGAGACACTCCATATTTTATGTTGCTTGTTTGACCCATTGAGGCTGCCATCTTGAGTTTCTGACTGCAACTTGTGAACATCTCTGAAAATTTGTGTGTAGCTGGTTTGAAGGCTGTCCCCTATTGTTTTTTCATGTACATTCCCAAGGAGAACAAGCTGGCACGTGCAATGCATAGGTTGTCTAAGTGTACTCATGTAAACCAGTTGGCACAGTTTTCAATGACTGATGCAAGGCATACAAAAGACACAGTTGATTTAAGATCCCAAAGATAAATACTTTTGCATTAATGCATCCTGAGAATTATTTCTTCTCTTGCATTATCCAACTACTAGCTATTAATCATTGGATTTCAGGATCACATGGAGACCCACAAAATTCATTTCTGCAAGAAAAGCTACCTTTGCACCAAACATTATGAACAAGTTAGAGTGGGCTGTGTAGTATACATAGTCAGAGTTCTTACTGTATAATTTCTACTTTTCCACAATTAAGTATGGTGAGTGTTTATCCCTGAATGCAGTGCTGTATGGGAAGCCATCATATCTTCACCTCTATTCAAAATCCTTTCTATGTTTCTAAATCTTCACCACAGACCTGTCTACAAGAAATCTTAGTAGGTAAGTCTGGGTGGAAACCTTATTTTAAGAAAGAGGTATATTCTACAGCTCATCTTATTTTCTAATTGTTTAGAATTCATGACTGTAAATTCATGACTGTAAAATCATATGGTTTTCAACAAAGATGGTGATACTCTGTTAATATGATTTAAAATATATCCGTGTTCTAGTTCTGTGATGGCGAACCTATGGCATGGGTGCCACAGGTGGCACGTGGAGCCATCTTGCTGAGCACACAAGCTGTCAGCCAACTTACCTCCAGCTGAGCATGCACATGTGATTGCACATGCACGCATGCATATTGCAGAGACCCAGCTGGTCTTCAGGCTTCTGCTGTGCATGTGCTGATTACAGCAGGAAATCCAGCTGGTTTTCAGAGCTCTCCTGCGCATACACATGCAATTGCTCGTGTGGGTGAATGCCTGCATGCAGCGCATGTGCATTGCATGTGCAAAAGCTGCATGCATGCGCAGATAGTGCGGTTGCACATGCAGCAAGTGTGGAGGAGCCACACGCAAGTGCAGATGGCACACACAAAGCACGTACTTTTTGGCACTTGGTAAGTAAAAGGTTCACCACCACTGTTCTAGTTAAATCTTAGAATATTATTCTGTAAGGCTAATGGAAATGGCAACATAGGCTGTATGGTTAGAACTGGGGTAGTAGTAGAGAGAAGTAACCATGCTTTTAAAATGTTATTGTATTCTGTATGTTACGAATTGTAACTAAAATCATTAAGCGTTCGTGACAGCTGGATCTCCATGGAAATTTAACACACTAAAAGAACATGGCTATTTTTAGACCTGAGAAGTTGGGAAATCTATCTGTGGGAAACAAGCTGCTTTTCAGTCCTCACAGTAACTCAATGGGAAGTGGCTAGGATAAATTAATTAGGTGAAAAAAGTAACATATCTGATTCTCAGAAAGAATTTGTTCTCAGTTGGAGATAATCTTTCTAAATAAATAATTGCAATGGTCCTTATATTCTTTGTCCTGATATACAATTTCAGTGTATTCTGATCTTTGATTCAGATAAATGAAATTATGTAAAACAAAGCATGATGTTATTCTTAATACATAATGCACACAGGGAATTGTAAAACTCAGCTGACAATTATATCAGATAAATCCTTTTCTAAAACAACTATAATATTTTAATAGGTCTTTCCCTTCATATATATGGTTTTGCAGATACAGAACCTCAGTCTGAAGATAAGAGCAGCCCCAGTTGAATCAGAGCAAAGTTCTGTCTTAAATCAACCACCTTTTCCCATAATAGGTCATATTTGGATTGTCTTCCAGGTCACTGGTGTCACTCTCTGAGGGGACAGGGCCTTTTGATTGGACTCCTTCAAGTAACCAGCAAACCCAATCGATTTCCAGATCTGGTGGGTGGCTCAGCTGAAGCTAGTCACTGCTAGGAATAGATGGACGGATGGAGCCTTGGACTGCATCTCCCATGTAGTCTTTGTGCCAATCCTGGGGCACCTCTTGGTTACTGAGGAGCTTTGGGAAATGAAGCTCAAGAACAGATGCCTAAAACGCTACTGAAGTAAAACCTGGGGCAAATCTGATCAAATCCAGGTAAAAACATTGGTAGTCCATTATCCTGCCATCTAAATTTCTTTCTTTTTACTTGCTCTCCTTCAAGCTATGGCTCATTAAGTACAGTATTTATAAATATTGAATCCCAGACCATAATTATAATGAAAAAAGATGAAATAATACCAAAAAGCAACAAATGTGCAGTGAAACACTGATAAACATATAGTAAAACATTGTTTGGATTGTTTCAACATGCAATGGACATTCCATTGTTTGGGATGAACTCTATTGTTGCGTGAAATCCAGATTTTTGTCTTGTAATTTCCAGTATTAACTGGATTACTGTGTTTGAACTCAGAAGAGGGTGCAGCCGGCGTGTGGACAGCTCGACATCACTTGTGTCGGGATCAGCTGCAAAAGGGGAAACATTTCTCCTTTCGTTTTGTTTTCAGTTTATTTTGCTAGCCCTCTGCCAGTGAAAATGGAACTCAAGGAGGTATGTCCACACACACCCCAAGCTCTGTTTTTGCTGGCAGAGGGCTGCAGGAGGCTGTTGTGGCCAAAAACAGAGCCTGGGAAGACCATGCACCACCCTCCTGAGCGCCATTTTCGCTGGCAGAGGCACCGCAGGCCAGCCCTTTTTCCCAGGCAGCCCCGCGGGCCAGATTGAAGCATCCTGCAGGCTGGATCTGGCTCACGGACCTTGAGTTTGGCACCCCTGGCCTAGACCCAAACTGCTTTGTTTCAGTAAAATGGTTGCATGAAGGGATCTTAAAAATTCTTGAGTGCCAGCACTACTACTTACTCTGTCAATGGGGCCTTAAAAAAATATCTGCACAACTTTTCTCCCATTTATTCTTCTCTAACTTTATTCTGGGGCACTGTGAGAAAATAAATTGACCCTATTACAACAGCCTATTGCATTTGCTGCCTTCCACCTCAATTAAGTTTCACCAGGCACTGTGTTTATAGCTCCATTCAGTTTCAGCCACATAAAATGTCTCCTTCGAATTTCTGTGTGTCATGGAAACATGACAGACAACAGAAGGCAAATGGAACTTAGTTCACATAAATCTATTGAACAGTAGCTATCAGAGCTGAAGATGTCAACATGTTATTTAATAACCTTAAACAATCTGCACTGGCCAATCATAATAACTTGCTTCTTTTGGTTAAGAATGACTGCTTTTTAAAAATTAGCAATGCGCACAGAAAATCAAAGACACTATTCACTGCACAATTTTATTGCAAAGCTTTTTACATAAAGTCTCAGATAGATACAAAAATAAAAAGTAATAATCATTGTGGTCAATAATTACAATTTTAGAAATTATTTTAATTACGTTGTTGCAGTTTAAAATATATACAAAACAAATTAAGAGGAAGACATTCATGTATACAAATCCAACAAATTAGTTATTAAATTATAATACTAAAATAAAAGAAAAAAGAAACACGTTAACATACTAATTTGATATAAATCACCTACATAAATGACATATTCATTGAATAACAATATATCAAATTACACATAGAAATGTGTCTACTTTTGCAAAATATTATGAAATCTGTAACATGGAAACATATTGTGTCTTAATTAGTATATAAAAATATTTTTTTAAAATGTGACACATTTCTTGAATCCAGTCTGTAATATCCGGATAATAGGACTTTTCCTGTCCCTATGTATAAATCTCTGGGTTAATTCCTCACATTTGATATAACCAATGTTTCTCCAAAGTGGTCAGGCTTCATGGTTTTTAAATATAATTCACTATAATACTGACATCTTTAACTTCAAACTATTTTAAACTTGGAAATATTTACTCATCCATCTACTAATACATATTATTGCTCCAATAAGAAACCAGAACTTCCCACAGCCAAATGTGTAATACATTGCCAACAGATATAGTCCATTCTTTTGATACTTTCTTGAGAAGACTAATATACTTGTAATAAACTCTTTCATGAATTAATTTTAACCTCAAGTTTAAGACTTGCATGCATTGATTTTCCATGATCAAATATTCCAATACATTTTTCCGTAAGCCAGAAATATAAATAATTTCTATTTCAAATATGTTTTTGGATCTCTGATATATTTCCAATTTAATTTTAAAAGATTCCATAAAAATGATAGTATTTCAGCCTTCTTTGAAGAGTTTAAGGCATATGATTCAACATGCTGAAATTGACTGTTGTGCACTAGACAAGAATAATTCTATGTGTAATTGAAATTCCTTAAACTAAATATTGCCAATTAGTTAATTTAGAAACTATTCCAGATTCTACCACATTTTCCAACAGAATGGAAACCTATTTTCAAAGAAGAATAAATTATTATTAGACTCACCATCAAAATCTACTGTAATGAAGCCCAAATATGTCTAGCTGTTTATAAACCAGGATAAGAATGTTTTTATTATATTTTGACTCACGTAACTGCCAATGTGATATTACAATGAACTCAATATAAATTGAATATGTATACTATATAAAGCAAATTACAAAACCTACACACACACACACACACACACACACTATTAAATCTTTCTGGAAAGATTCAGTTCAGTCTTTTAAAATCAATTTTGTTCTAAATTAATTTTACCTTATGTTTCATAATGTGTATTACCATAAGAGAAAGAAGCAGAAAGATTTATTCTTATTTAAACATTCAACTATATGGTTTGTGTACCAAATCAAAGGATATTAAGAGGGTTTCTGAAAAATGTTCATGCTACTTCTTTTCAGGATTCATCTGGATTTTTCATCAGTGATACTTTCCTTCACTAGAAAGACAAGAATAATACCCATCTTTATGACAGAATAATCAATGAAAAGTTATATTGCTCAGGAACATTTAACTTCCTTGTCTCTGTCAGTTCACAGGGAGATGCTTTTATTTCAGCCACGACATTCTCCTCAATTAACAGACTACTTAGTTGTCTGTACATTTGTTTACATGTGCAAAAAAGTACACTTGCACACATTACAAAAGGCAGTAGTATCTCCATTAAACTTAGAGATATTTAAAGATTATGAAATGTTGCTATGATCACCTGGTTTAGCATATTGGTAGCATATTGGTTTAAAAGAATTAATGAAATGGGTCAGATTCTGACCAGCAGAAAAGTGAGTGCTATTTGCTTAGTTTACAAAAAGAAGCAAAAATGTCCCATAGTACATAGAATAACAGAGTTGGAAGGGACCTTGGAGGTCTTCTAGTCCAACCCCCTGCTTAGGCAGGAAACCCTATACCATTTTAGACAAATGGTTATCCAATCTCGCCTTTAAAACACTCCAATATTGGAGTGTTTACAACTTCTGGAGGCAAGTTGTTCCACTGATTAATTATTCCAACTGTCAGGAAATTTGTCCTTAGTTCTGTGTTGCTTCTCTCCTTGATTAGTTTCCAGCCATTGCTTCATGTCCTACCCACAGGTGCTTTGGAGAATAGCTTGACTCTCTTTTCTTGGTGGCAGCCCCTGAGATATTGGAACACTGTTATCATGTCACCCCTAGTCCTTCTTTTCATCAAACTAGACATACCCAATTCCAGCAACTGTTCTTTATATGTTTTATCCTCTAGTCCCCTAGTCATCTTTGTTGCTTTTCTCTGCACTCTTTCTAGAGTCTCAACATCTTTTTTATATCGTGGCAACCAAAACTGAATGCAGTTTTCCAAGTGTGGCCTTACCCGAAGGCATTATAAAAGGGGTATTATATGGATTATGTGATCTTGATTCTATCCCTGTGTAAATTCCCTCTAGTAAATTGTCCTACTACTGCCACTGTTCCAAATAATTATCTCCTTAAAGATTTGGACCAACTTTTTCCTTGATTGGATTTAAGCAAATTATTATTGGAATAGTTGTATGGTTCCAGAGACAGCTATGGTACCATCTATGGCTTCCTTAATCTGCCTTCTATTTTATATTAAAACCGTATATAAACATATAACAACACTGAAACAGATTTGGTTACTAGTCACTACACACATACTTGGTATGCAAAAGTTTCCATGCTCAATCATTAGCATTTCCACATTGGGTTGGGAAAGGGTCCATTTCTGAAATTCTGAAGAACGGTTTCCTGTTTCAAAATGCTATCTACTATATTAAACTTACCGGTACAGCTGCTCTGCCAACAGTCCCATCCTCATTTTGGTGTTTCCTTTGCGATGGAAGTTCTGAGCTTTCTCGATAATCTCGACCTTTGATGTGCTGCATATCAAGCACCACCTGGCTTTTAGACGGAAGAGGTGGTTTATTTTGCACCACTTCAGACCTTGTTAATTTAATGGGGTTCTTGAAAGTTGACAGAGAAGTCTCTAAACTGGAACAAGGCTTCTGCTTATTTTGAATCTTTTCCTTCACTGTACTGTTTTCTTCAGATTGATTAGAACAGGTATAAGAACGAAATCTGTGTGTGGGGATAAGAAAAGGTGGGGAGGATTGTTGCTTGCAAGGTTTGTTGCCATCAGTCTCTTGTAGCTTGGTGAAAGGAAAGTTTTGATCAGGAATGGTTGGGAGTTCTTTCCGGGAGACCTTAAACAATTCCTGTTCTCTCTTAAATAGAAGTTTGTCCTTGGATTTTGTGAAGTCATACAGAGGATTATCAATCATCTCTAGTTTTGAATATGCTTCATCTTGCAACAACGGTTCTACCATGCTTTTCCTCACCTCACTGTACCTGCCGAGGTTAGTAAATTAAGAGAAAAAGGAAAAGGTTATATTAATTAATTATTTTTTTCTATTAATTGTTTTCTATATTGTTGTAAAGGGAAGAGAGTCACATGGGTTTATCAACTCTATGTTCAAAAATAATTTGATATGCCTTGAGTTTTATGCATCTTCAGTTGAATGGATTTGGCATGATCCCATCTTTGGCAGCACAGTGCCTGGAGCTGGCCAAGGAAAGATTCATAATGATGGTGAATGCATATGAAAATAAAATATTGATTAAGCAAAGAAATAGAAATAGTGTAGTTCATAAAATAGCAGTGACTATAGTTGTCCTGTTATATAATCCTGTTGCCTGAAGTCTAGAAATAATATGATCCATTAAATGGTCTACAATTACAAGCAAAATATGGAAATCTAAGCCATCTCAGTGGTCTAAATTTAGACCAAAGTGGTATAAAACTTACAGTTGATCTTTTCGATTAGTTGCAAAAGGAGCAGTAACTCTTGGAGATCCAGGAGACAAAGTGGAAGGTGTAGTAGGAGATTCTAATCCCAATAGTGGAGTATTATCTTTTGCCTGTGGATCATAATTCCAAAGGGTAGGTTGTTGATCTGGTGAAGGGATCTGCTTAAACTGGGTTGTTGCAGTGAATGGTTGAGAGGCAACAGCCATCCGTAAGTAGCTGGCATTGTTTGTCTCTGAAGACACTGTATTCCTGAGGAAAAAGTTAAGAGTGAGAGAAATGAATAACTATGATAGAATGTATAGTTATTCCGCAGACATTTGGAGGAGTTAGGCAAAATCAATTTGTGCTTCCTTTTAATGCTTTCTTCATTTGCTAGGCTTAAAATATATTTTATAGTCACTGCATAATTTCTCTAAGGTCATGTCTGTGGGTTTCAACACAAGAATTTTAGAACAGGGTTATTGGATCCCTTTGATTAAGTTCTCAGGCCCAGACATGGGACAGAAGAGCAATGGTCACAAAAGAAGATGACCATCAGAATCCAAATTAGAGAGTATCAGAATCTGAATTGAAGAGTACACCCTTCCTGGAAACCTCTGACACCCATCTACTGTGGTATTGTTTTGGAGGCACAGCTCTGCAATGGTTCTGCTCTACCTTTCGTGGCATTTCCAGTCAGGTGATCAAGCCCATGATTGCTCCAGTATAGGGGTCATTTGTAGGATACAAACATACTGGTCATTTGTCTTTCCCATACTTTTAACATCTATATGAAACTTTTGGATGAGATCACTTTGGGTTCTGTAATCCAGCAAGATGGAAATGATGTTTGCCCATAAACATCAAGGCATTTCAAAATATCAGTAACTATAGGAGCATATCTATGATTAGGTGATTCTCCTGCACTTGCAGCTCCTGCCTAGCTCTGGCTGGTATACAAGTCGCAGTCTTAATACCTGGAATAGCAACTAATTTCTTTATCACCACATAGTTGGACTATTGCAACACGGTCTACACATGCCTTTCTTTGAAGACAATATGGAAGCTAGAATTGGTATAGAACAATGGTGGCGAACCTTTTACTTACTGAGTGCCAAAAAGTACGCACTTTTTGCATGCCGTCCACACTTGTGTGTGGTTCCTCCATGTGCGCAGCATGTGCAACTGCACCATCTTCACATGCATGCAGATTTTGCACGTGCAAAGTGTGCGCGTGCGTGCAGGCACTCACACACACAAGCAATCGCGTGTGCATGAGGAGACCTCCGAAGACCAGCTGGATTTCCTGCAATCATGCACATGCACAGCGGAGGCCCAAAGACCACCTGGGTCTCTGCAATCGTGCATGCATGCATTGCACGCACCATTACATGTGCATGCTCAGCTGGAGGTAAGTTGGCCAACAGCTTATGTGCCCAGCAAGATGGCTCTGCGTGCCACCTGTGGCACCCATGCCATAGGTTTGCCATCATGGGTATAGAAAGTGGAAGATAGGCTGCTAGTGGATAAAACCTGCTATTGCAAAATAATTTTGTGGGTGCACTGATTACTAGTGGACCACCTGACTCAATTCAAAGCAGTGGTTATTGTCTATAAAGATTCACATGAAGTGGGGCTAAAATTACATCACAGACTTCCCAACCTGAAAAATCTGCTTAGTGTGTTACCTCTGTAAAAGGGCTTTGAACCAGAAAATAGGCTCCCATTTGGCCTCCTTCATTTTTAACATCCAGGAAGACATTGAATATCTTATCTTCTGAAGGGAAATTTAGAATTTAGCCAAGAATCATTGGGCAATCTTTTAGTTATTGTTTTATCATGGTTTTAATGGAATGTTAAATAAGATAGGTGATAGATGGATGGGCAGATGGACAGGTGGGTAGACAGGCAGGCAAGCACCTATAATTGTTGGTGATGTTATTGTTTTGGTAGTGAACATTATCCTTTCCAGTGTAGACTGAAATATCGTTTTCACTTAAAGAAGGAGGTGGAGAAACAGCAGTTTCTAGTTAAAGAAGGAACATTGTTCCAAGTGGAACACACTTCTTGATTTAAACTACTTCATATCTTATAAAAGTGAGAAATAATGAAGGGTCATTGTCAACAGCTTCCTTCACTTTTTTTGGCTTTATCATGCTTCTCTGGCCAGTTGTACTATATTGTGCCCACATATTGTGTGGTGTACTATATTGTGTATATCAGGATGTACAATAGGTATGTGTACTTTTTCCTGGCCGAAAATCTGTACCTGCTGTTTGTACCTGATGACATTCTGGGGACTGTACTCCAAAATGTACTGGCTGAAGCAAAAACAAAATGACTTCATTTCATGTACATCTACTTTTAATTAGCATTAAATAGGGTAAATATTTCCAGTCACGTTTTTCTCATTTCCTTTTCTATCCCATTGAAAGTTATCTCCAGAATGTATTGATAATTATATATGAAGCTGCACCCAAGCCTTTGGAAGCCACAAATGGCCTCGGTCCTCAAATTGCACAAGTAGTCCTTGACTCACAACCATTCGTTTAGTGAACATTTAAAGTTATAACGGCACTGAAAAAAGTGACTTATGACTGTTTATCACATTTAACAACTATTAAAAGTGCCCCATCGTTATGTGATCAAAATTTGGCAACTTTCATGTGTTTATGTGTCCCAGCATCCGGTGATCACCTTTTGCGATCTGACAAGCGAAGTCAGTGGGGAAGCCTGATAACAAACTTAACAAACTTGTTATTAACTTAACAGCAATGATCTACTTAACAACTGGGGCAAGAAATGTTGTAAAATGGGGCAGAACTCACTTAAAAACTTTCTTGCTTAGCAATGGAAATTTTTGGGCTCAATTGTGGTTGTAAATCGAGGACTACCTGTACACAATTTCTTTACTTGAAGAACAAAAATAAATTCATACCGGTATTACAAATTTGAACAGTTCAGCCATAAAGTGGATAAAATGAAAATTAGGAGCAAGATTATGTCTTATTCAAATATTATGCTATCTTAATTAATTTTCTTCCATTTTAAAATAACCATCTATTTT
Source organism: Myanophis thanlyinensis (assembly GCA_017656035.1). NCBI lineage: Eukaryota > Metazoa > Chordata > Lepidosauria > Squamata > Homalopsidae > Myanophis > Myanophis thanlyinensis. The sequence goes on from JAEANM010002184.1 coordinate 15,989, forward strand.
TATACTGTAGTTTTTTAAATGGAATAAGAGCTCTTATATGTGCTTTCACATGGGTCTTTTATTATATAATTGTCCTGCCTAACTCATAGAATTATTCCAAGAATCCAGATTACAATATCTTCTTTTTAACCATCCTGTATTTTCCCACTTTTTCCCCTATTATTTTTCTTACTATTAAAAAAAAATCTATTCAGAAGGTAAATGTTTTTGATTGGTAATGATAGAAGTCATTTGAAACCAGGCATTATGCCTCAAACAAAAATCTCATGATTAAAATAGAGATGAATCCCATCATGTGAGAAGAAGCCACACGTATAAATATACAATGAGCTTCCTCAAGAGTTAAGTTCTGTGCTTACCGTCCAATATCATCTCTGCAAGGCTCATCAAGAGTTACTGCAGTTCCACGAAACCGAGCAATGGCAGCTGCTTCTTTGGCTACCAAATGAGTGGATCTCCTGCTGGAAATAGCAACCCTTTCAGAGAAAATACAGGTTAGAGAATTTTGAAATTTTCTGAGAGAAAATATTTTCATATCACGTTTTTTTAAACATCAGTGAACAACGAAACAATTAGAAATCTTACAACCTTGACAACTTCCAAGAATGGCCTCAAGTATGTCTATATATATGTTCTGTCTTTATTTATTAGTACAAAACATATTTGCTATATTAATATCTTGCATTTTTTCCAGGAGCTCAAGGCAAAATTACCCATCGAACTTCCTAGATGGAGGGTGAATCTGAATATGGATCAGTGTAGCCTTTTGCAACATTGTAAACCATCATTCAAATATTATTCTTGAAAACTGGATTGAGTGACACTAAATAAAGATAGAAAAAGATTTAGGAGAACGGGATGCTGTTTGGGAATTAAAAATACTCTCATTTAAAATGAAAGAGAATTCTGTTAAAACTCATAGCTACTGCTATGACTATAAACTATATTTACAAAGAAACCAACCCCATATGTTTGAGAGAATCTGACAGATCCTGTCATTTTTGGTGAAAAAATAAATAGATGGCTGTGGTACTATGTCTTTAAGGAATACATGATGATTACAAAAAGAGAACAAAAAATTATCTTCTGTCTTATAATTAGTGTTAAATGAGGTGAGAATGAAAACATATTATGTAAAGAAATACTACTATTCTTGTTGACAGCTGTGAGACAAACAACTGCTAAAATCTGGGAAGATGAACATTGAAATTGCTGAATTAAGGTCGCAGAGATGTGGGATATAGCAGTTACAAAAACACTATGATTAAAGATGATTAATGTTCTGGGATCAACATGAAAACAGTGTTGTACTATCTATATCAACAATCAAAATAGTCCTAGATTATTTGTATGCCGTAGATCACATTAAAACATACTAAAAATATTATTTGGGATATAACATTTTTCCAAATATTACCATCTCACTCTTTCTCCAATCATAATCTTGGGTTTCCTTAGAAAAAATATTTGACATTTTTCATATTTTTATTATCTGCCAGGTAAGGATCCATGGAACCAACTTTCTTAGCTCTTTATTTCCTTATATTGCACTACTTCTATAGTATATTGCATTACAGACTACATCTATAGTGTAATATAGGTAAGTAAAGAACTAGGAAAGTTGGTTCCATGGATTCTTACCTGGCAAATAATAAAAATATAATGAAGAATGTCAAATATTTTTTCTAAGGAAACCCAAGGTTATGACTGGAGAAAGAGTGAGATACTAATATTTGGCAAATATACTGTAGTGCAATATGTAATGCAATTGCATTCTATGGTGCAATATAGATGTAGTGTATCAATCATGTTTGCATATAGACAATTAGTTCTCTTCAACCTACTTGTTGATTTGTTCCCATTCTTTGGCATGGTCTATACACCTCAAGTCTCTGATTGATTTTTGTCCAGCAGTTTCATCTCGTTCAATTTTCACAAAATCTGAAGGCAAATAGATCCAAATAAAATATCAGTGCTTCTTTATACCTTTATAATGCTGTAATCAAATAACCTAAAGTATTCATGAATATACATTTAACTTAAGGTCCAAATAACTGTTGTGGCTGACTTGTACAGTGAAAATAAGAAAAGTACATCAGTCAAATAAAATTACTATACTCTGAGAAGGTCTAATTGAGAGAGTGGTAAGCAAGAAAGTGATTTGAAATCAGATGCTAATCACTGCCAACTGTGCAACTTCTCATTCATCTCAGATGGAACAGGAATATCTCACAGGCCATTCCATATCTGGGTAAGCAACATTATGCATCGTGTGGAAAAAGAGTAAGTAATGAGCAAATGAAATTAAAAGCAGGAAATAAAAGAAAATAAATGGAAATCTAACTAGAATAGAATAGAATTCTTTATTGGCCAAGTGTGATTGGACACACAATGAGTTTGTTTTCGATTGGTATATACTAGCTCTAGTTTATACCAATTCCAATCACTATGCTTTCTAAACCTTTTCTATCTTTGCAAACCATAATTGCTTCTACCACATCTGCATACCAATTCATGTATAGCTTTTTTGTTCTTTAAACTTTCACTTCTTCATCTACTTCCTCTCTTTTTTCTGCCATTTATATACAACTTGCAATCATGCACTGTGCATTCTCTATTAATTGCAATTACTTTAATCTTCAATTCATTAATTCAGATACTTATTCCTATTGGATACAAACTTTCAGTACAAATCATTAAGGATTTCAGTTAATAACATGGTATAATCTGCATTAAAAGTATGATATTTTCTCATCTTTAACCAGTACTGTACATCTCTAGCCCGTCGCCACAAGCATGCATGGTTTGTGTATTTATCCAGAATGCTCTGAACAGTCAAGGGGATATTACCGAACATTTCTTCCTTCCTGCTCAATGTTGACTCATTCACTGTGCATTCAGTTTATTTTTATACATACATTATTTCCATCATATATTTTGCTTTTCCCATACCTAAACGCCAACTATATATCCATGTAAACTAATATATAATTCACATTTTATTTAACATTTTTCTAAGTATTCAAATCTTTTTCTCTCTATATAGTGTCACAATTGAAACATATCTATTACATATCTATATCACAGATAGTCAGGCAGAGGGCTCCCTTTCTCTCCTTTGTTTGGAAGCAGGAAGGAAAGACTAAAACTAGATCCTGTACATTTCTGCATATCCAAGGTCAGTGTTTTGATAACGAGAAATGTTTTTATTGCTAAAAAAGCTTATTTTAATGGCATGATCTTTTCAATCATTCTAGTTCCTTCCTTTTCCATATCTGCTATTTGTCTGTTTTTATGGAATAAGTATACAACTCTGATGTCACTGCTCCAACAAGCTTCATCCATACCTAAGCTCTACACAGATTATTTCTAAGGAGGTGAATTTCCTGCTGGGGAAACAAGCCCTGTTATTGGAATAAATGTTGGGAAATCTGATGAAATTGATATCTATGAACTATTTAAAACTACTGGATTAGGTCCAGATTGGACTTGTGTATACCATGGCCTACCAACATATTCCTGATGTCATGGTCACACTTTAAAAAATTCATTTTTTATGGTGTTTAAAATGACTAGCAGAAAAACATTTCCCTCCACCAGCTTGCTGGATGTCTTTTCCTTGACCCATATTTACATGCTCACAATCTTTCACAAACATTTATGTGTCTTGCCCCATAAATTTCAGGTTACAGCTTAGTTGTCTGGTGCAGCCAAGTTCATATCTTGAACTAGGGCTAGGCAGATGTGTTAAACAAGCCCAGCTCTGTTGCCCAGCTCTGTAGAGGAAGTCTGGAATGGAACAACACTAGTTTATGAAACAAGTCTTATAACCCACTCTGTTACATAATCATTTTTGTCTGGTTTTAGCTACTAGAAAAACAAAAACAGCTCTTTCAGAGTCAATTGCCCTTCCTGGCCGAAAATATGACTGGACTGGAGTACTGGCTTACCATATAATTTTTCTCTCTGTTTCCCTTGGGATGTTTGTAGCTTGAATTGACCTTGGAAGATCCCTGTCTTTTCTCCATGATGTGTTAACACAGTTTGAATAGAGACTTGGGATTCTGTAGCTCCACTTCGAAGGGCAATGCAGCCTTCACCTAGAGAACAGTAAGGGACTTGATTTCTATCAGATAGTAAGGAGCAATGGGGGGGGGATTGCTCACACATAACTAATCAATCAGGAATATATCTGCAACCATATACATTCTTCTTTAAGATTCAGAAAGTAGACTTGCATAGAATTACATTGAATCAGTGATGAAATTCCATTTTTTTTACTACCAGTTCTGTGGGTGTGGCCACAGGATTGAACATCACTAAGCACAGAATTAAACTTCACCAAAGTTACAATGTAATAAGGGGAGAGGCAGTTTCTATGAGCAAGGCAATAAAGATTAGGCTAGAAACAACTGCCTTATTTACAGGATTAACCCTGCAAAGTAGGAAAAAAACAAAAGGAGATTTCTTCTAATAACCGGTTCTCCGAACTGCTTATAATTGTTACCACCAGTTCTATAGAACCGGTGTGAACCGGCTGAATTTCACCTCTTCATTGAATGCAAAACAATGTGCAAAGCACATACCAGTAGAAACATATAGAGCCATGATGGCGAACCTATGCCATGGGTGTCACAGGTGGCATGCAGAGCCATCTTGCTGGGCACACAAGCTGTCGGCCAACATACTTCCAGCTGAGCATGCACATGCGATCGTGCATGCATGCATGCACGATTGCAGAGACCCAGCTAGTCTTCAGGCCTCCGCTGTGCATGTACGCGATTGCAGCAGGAAATCCAGCTGATTTTGGAGTTCTCCTGCGCATGCACACACAATTGCTCATGTGTGCATGAGTGCCTGCGCACAGCGCACATGCATTGCATGTGAAAAAGCTGCATGCATGCTCAGATGGTACAATTGCACATGCAGCACATGTGGAGGAGCCGCACCCAAGTGCGAATGGCACGTGCAAAGTGCTTACTTTTTGGTTCTTGGTAAGTAAAAGTTTCTCCACCACTGATCTAGACTAATGATGGTGATTAATTCCCAGGGGTATCTTTTTGGCCAGTGTTAGAAGATAGATAGATACTGGGACTAAATGTTGGTCAGGTGTAGGATGATTCCATATTGCACTCTAAACTGTTCATCTCCCCTACTACTCTTGCCTGCTTTTTAAGACACATTCAGAAATTCCAATCCAGACAGCAATAGGTTAGCAATGGGCTAGGTTGATGAGAGAAGAGAAAAGAAGACTAAGGGTTAACATGATAGTATTTCAGTATTTGAGGGGCTACCACAAAGAACCTCAACTTATTTTCCAAAGAACCAGAAGGCAAGACAAGAAACAATGGATGGAAATTGATCAAGGAGAGAAGCAACCAGGAATTAAGGAGAAACTTCCCAACAATGAAGACAATTAACCAGTGGAACAGCTTGTCTTCAGAAGTTGTAGGTGCTTCATCAATGGAGATTTTTAAGAAAATACTGGATATCCAGCTGTTTGAAATGGTATGAGCTATTAGTATACATTTGTTTAAATCTTACCATAGGATTCATCACTATCTGAAGATTTAATGCAAATCAAAATGTGTTGGTCTAGAAGATATTCTGGGTCTGAAATAATTGGAGTTAGCTGCAAAGAAAACTCAAGAATTCAGTAAAACTAGAGGAAGTAATATATTTATGAAATCTAATACTAGTAAACAGTACTGTATCCATTTCTATGAGGTATCTATACTTAAGTTGCTCTCTTACATGCATTGTACATAAAGTAAGGTAAATTCTGAATTTCAAGGTGGTTTTTTTCCTGGTTAAATACGGTATGTGCAAAATGTGTACCTTTGTTCTTGATGTTTTGTCTTATTTTTTTGTTAGCACATCATAAACTATACTAACAGAAGGACATACATACATAATCAAGCATCTGGCCTCATCTTCAGCCCAAGCCAAAATGATTCTGGAGAGTAATATACAGTAGCTACAGGGCCTAACATTGCCAATGAGAACCGAACAGATCTCAATCCCTATCTACATCAGCGATTATTTGATGAGTGAATCATGCAGATTGTATCATTGCAAAAATTGTGTCATTTTGGTGTCAGGATAAGAGGGAAAACTCATCCGAAAAGCCAGAATGACTTTAAGATGGGCTGGGAATGGGACAGAGCTGTGGGCGTACCAGAAATCATTTTTAAAACAGCAGAAATAATTGTCATGGTATGTTCGTAGGATGGAAAAGTGAGAAAAAGCTCTTATTGCAAGTGTCTGACCATGTGGTGTGGATAAGGCAGAAACATTGGACCTCCATTTTCTAAAGACATCCCTAACCCAGGATGGCCCCTCATTATGATGTAAATAATTCAAGGGGCATCAGATAATTTTTATGAAAGCAAATTACTTGCAGATGAAAAATTTAAAACTACATGACAAGTAGCAATAATTCTGTTTGATAGGTTGCTGAATTTGGTACTGTCTCATGGAGGAGGAGAAAGCATACGAAGATGAACATCAGCACTCTTTCTCTATAATAAGAGAATACTGTTATATTTTATATTGATTTTATATGTTTTATGTAATTGGTATATATTTTCTCTAGTTGAAGGACTATAACAAATCTGATACTGGTCTGAGATGGGAATAAAATCCACTGGTTGATCTGCAACATTGATTGTATATCAATAAAACCAATTACTATTATGTAAGCTACATTCAAACAAAACCTATCAACCGACCTTAGGAAGGGCTTCGACAAATTTTACCACTAGTTCCCCTTCGTTTCCTTCCTCATTTTCTCCCTCTTGGCTCTTTACAAAGCCTGTAGAAGTGTTAGAAAAGAAAATTAGTTGCCAGTTGACAAAGCACAAGCAATACCACAGACATTTGCAAAACTTTTTTAAAAAAACCGTAATAAACAAAACTTGGCAGCAAAAGGGAACTGATAATTATTCCTGTTTCTGGACAGCACTTGTGACTTTCATTTTATAATCCTAAATGAATGTTTACAAAGTGCATTTTCACATGAACTTATTGGTTGTCTTCTTAATATTTTATTCTGGTTAAGAAAATCACTAGGAAGCTCAGTACTTGCATGGACAAGAAAGAAGGAAAATATGACAGGTCTTCCTACGCCACTCAAGATAGCACAGTTGAAATTCTAATTTAAGAACCTTAACACATGGTTTCCATAGAAATATATGCAAATCTCTGTACAGCCTTTTTTTGTGCGGAACGTGGTTAACAGAACTATATGACATATAAATAATGGAAACAGGATAACACCCCCCCCCCACCCCCCAATGCAGTTTGGCCCTTTGACAAAGCGCAACATAAATAACCCATTCTGGATATATATTGTTTCATACACAAAGAGCTCAGAATTAGGAATCCAGAAATATAATCTTAAGCACAAATGTATATTTATGTTTACAGAATCATTGCAGAGCAAGAATTTGACCTTGTGTGCATCTTACTGTAATTCTTGATCTTGCAAAGTCACAATTACTGTTAGGCTGCAAATTTATAATGACATTAAGCTTCAGCCCTTTCATTTGGATTTCAAAGATATAAAAGATATACTTATAAACAGTGATTTTTGTAGCCACCGTAGAATAAATATATGTGATATTGTTTATGAACAAATATCAAATAGTAACCAGTTAAAACGAATCATTTTTATCTCAAAACTCGGGCCAAAACACATAGTTTCTTATGTGTTACTCTCACAACAGTTCTGCAGATGTTCCAAGAAATGTTCATGTGAAGATCTAATGTGGAAACTGGCGAACGTAAAGGTTTGGTCAATGTATGAATAGGAAAAGGCCTTTTAGAAGGTTCACCTAATATGGAAGAAAAGTAGGCTAAAATAGGTCACAAATACACTCAAAAGCCAAGGATCTGTGACTAAGGTCAACTCTTTGCATTTATATCATATATCACTGAGGTTTGTACCTTGTCCCTGAGAGACGTTCCACATGAATGATAACTTCTTTCAAATAGAAACTATACAGGCTCTCTCTCTCTCTCTCTCTCTCTCTCCCTCACCCCCTCCTTGTACATCACATGTTCAGATGTTTATATTAAATATTTCACTTTCATCCCTGGATCTGTGTTATAAGCAAAATTGTATTATAATATCCTTTTGGAGGAAAGTACTTTAGCATTTGGATCTGGAAATATAAAAGTGCTTGTAATAAAATCAAAAGTATTTTTACAAAATTTTATGTGAAAACAAATAAGAATATATTGTCTAAAAACAGTAATGGATATCATCTAGAACAGCCTTATTTCTCCAATTATTCTCTTCAATTCAATTTATAAGTAACATAACGACATGAGGAACACCACTTACTTTCTAGGCAGCTGGAATAAAATTCAATGTAGAATTTAGTCTGTGACTTTGTCTTGAGGACAGCACTGCAATGGAGAAATTCAATCTGTCCCAGAGAGCCTGTGTACTTATCGTCTGGGAAAAAGACGGCATATGTTAAAATTGGCAATAACTGCATTCTGCAAAATGGTTAAAGACATTGAAACAATGGTGTAAAGGTCTGCATTTTTACTTGGAAAGGAAAAAAAATGCTTACCATTCTTAGAAACAAACTGAGATGTGACAGCAACTTCAAATGTAGCAAAAACAGGACTATGATCGCTTGTCGTAATGTCAGTTGTGCATCCTATGATAGGAAAGACAGTTAAGGGTCTTGTATGCTTAATTTTTTAAGGGAGGAAAGAACATGATAAAAATCCTTGGCCTAATTGATCCTTAACAGAACAAAGCTTCTATTTTCAAGTGAAAGAAAGAGGAAAGAACTCAATAACCAGCACACAACTCCCATGACAGCAACTGGGACTATATTACCTGAAAAATAATAATATGAATCTTCCCATGTATTGTCTATCCTATTCTACCACTTGCTGAAAAGAGTTAAAGGTACAGCATGTGCTCTTTGGCATTATCTTCCTAGAGTTTTCTTTTTTGTTCTTTCACATTAGATGTCAGGACAAAGAGGACAAATTAATCAGTCCGTATAAAGAGGACAAATTAATTTCAGTGTAGTGTCAGCCAAAGATGGCTCCAAGGCTGACACTAGATTTAAATTAATTTGTGCTCTTTGTACTAATTTTTAAATTTTATATTAGCATTTCATGTTACAGTTCTGCTGCTTTAATTGCAACTATATATATATATATCTATATATATTTGTTTGTTTTTTATGAGGAAATACTTGGTTACCCAGATATGGGAG
>JAEANM010002185.1:6224-25232 GCA_017656035.1 Myanophis thanlyinensis
CACACACACACACACCCACATCTTTGCAGGTGAAGCTTTTTGATATTCTATGGACTGATGCTTGATTCCTAGATCATAATTGTGGGCCCATGTTTTGATGACTGTCACAATCCTGTGGATAAATTCCTCATCTTCATTTTCATAGCATGATTTTTTCTTCTTCTGTTCAATTGTGTGTCTGATTCTTGTAGACTACCTGGACAAGTATTGCTAGCAAACTTCACCTCTTGAAATGGTAATTTCTGTCATAAGCAGACAAGGAATCCTTCTTGCACAAATATTTTGGTATTAAAGAATATCAATAACATAATCCACGTTTTGAAATGTTAAATTTACAAGCAATTTTGCTTTGACCAACTGTCCTTAACCAATTCATCAATCTTCCTCATGAAAAACTTATTGCTTATTAGTCATAGATCCTCTATATTGATCATACAATTCAGCTCTTCCTAGTTCCATATCTCTATATTTTTGGCCCAGCAACACATAGTATTTATCTTAATAGTCATTATTTTAAAACAACCTGGATTTGGTGATGGATTTCAACTCAACTGACATCTTCAGCAGTCTGAAATGTAATCATGGCATGTTGCTTCCATTTTATGAATAGCAACTAAAACTTTTTTTACAGCAATTCCCACAAATTGAAGTGAAAGAGAAACTGAGGAATATCAGAGATTTTCAAAAGCCAATACTGCCATCTGTTGGTGATCCATTATAATTTTGGAGGCATTTCACTCAACTTTCATATGTTAAGTTCAGGAAAATAGTTAAATTGAAAAAAACAGCTAAGGAATATATCAATCTAATTAATGTAAATCTATTCTGGAGTTAAATTTATTTAAATAGAATCCATATCAATCAATCAATCAATCAATCAAGATAGATAGATAGCTAGATAGATATCTCCTATCTTATACTACTGTGAAACACACATTCAAATCTTGGCACTACTTTCATATGACAGGTCTGTCAGTACATATGTGTGTGAGACCGGCAGTAAGGGATAATAGGTTAATATGAACTTTTATCATATAATTTTATTTTATTCTATAGTGCATATTCATATGAACTGATGTTTAGGTTTTGACTTTAAAAACAAAATTATAGCAATCATATCAAGATCTTAATTTAAAAAAGCATGACTGTAGTTCACAGCCTCTCTTTTATCATAGGCTTGCTTCCTGTTGCTTTCTAGATATTGCTTTAATTTCTTAAATAGGAATATGAATGGTTAATATAGTTACCTTTAATTTGCTTAATGCTCCTAAGTGCATATTTCAAAGTTGCCAGAATACTTGATTTGCCTTTGATCTTTTTATGAGGAGGAAGATATCCTTTTAGATCTTGCAAAGTTTTTATCAACTCCTTCCGAGTTTTAGATTTAGAAGATTGTTCACTTCTAGACATTGTAAATGAAAATAATTCAAGTTAATGTAATTTTGTAGTAAAACCCAATATTTAAGATGTATTGAAGTATTTATAAAACAATGCAAGGTGATATAAGCACACTGTTCTCCAGACTGCTTGAGTGTATTTTATTTTTACAATACATTAAATACACATTTCACTGCATTTCGTACCATGTACGACTGTGCATGTGATGAATAAAATTTGATTTGATTTGATATATAGTTCAATAATGACTCTCAAAAATGTGAAATATTCTAATTCTTCATTTAGTCTTCCAACAAGATAAAGAAAAGTTCTAATTTTTTATGATTAGACTAATTACTTTGTTGCTGAAGAATAATGTACTCATTAAGTTAGAAAGTTGGTAAAAAAAAAAACCTATACTGAATACTGCAATTAATTCAGCATAGCAGGGAAAACTCAATTTCGCCACTGAATAGTATTGCATTTAAATAAGGTTAATCTGATTGTCCAGTACATCAATTCTTTTTTGAATAAAAAAATCAGTGCATACTTAATCACAGCTAAAGGATTATGATAAAAATTGGCAGGCTCTGTAAAACAAATTCTTCCATTTCTAATTACAATTAAAATTTAAATTGGCACCATTCTTAATCCTTGTTCATTTTAAGGTCAGACATATTTTTTAAAATGTAAGTTAATTTTGATGAGAAAAGAACGAGGCTGGAGAAATTTTGCTATTCTATATCCTTCCATCTGCCATTGTTGTAAAATCAGCAGACACTGATGCAGTGGTATGAAAACCGCAAAAATAAAATTCACCCATCATCATAATCTCAGTTAATATACTGAAATGCAATAGTTTAAGATTTAAATAAACATATCCTGCATTTGTCTCAATATGAGCATTTAGATGTGAAACATTCACAATCATACAAACACGAACTACATATAATCATTGCTACATATATTCACAGCATCAGGACAATTATTTGGGATCAAAATAATACCTTTTATAGTAATCAAAAGATTCCATAATCATAGCTGTTTCTTTATCATTTTCTTCACCCCCATTGCTGTGGGAATCATGCCTGCTAGAATAATTTTCATTGATCTGATCTGTACTCATTTCCCCACTCATCTTAATATCTTCCTGAAGAATAACCAAATTTTGTTCATTCTCCATTTGAATATCCATGGTTTCTACAATAATTTTATCACTTGCTGTTTTCAAATAGTTGTTCATTCTAAGCAATTTTAATGCCAATAAGTGCCATATAAATGTCAAAGAATCCAAAAGGTTTCTCAGAGCAAACTTCAAAGAATATTTGGCCTTATGGTAATAAGTTGTGCAATACTAATGTTTTCCATTCCATATCCACACGATAGTGTTTTCCAGTGTTCAAACTTCAAATATTATTTTAGAAACCTAAAGAAAGAAAAAAAACACAAAAGTTTGTTTTTGTTCTTGATATTCTTATTTATCTTGTTTGTCAAGAAACAATAGCATTGAAACAAAAAATTATATAGCAAATCAACAGCTGTTATTATTAGTTAACTGTAATCCAAAATCACAATCTACTCTACAGTGGGTCACAGAAAAACAGTCACATTTTAAAAGCTCACATTTACTGCAAAATCTCTGAGACTGTGTCACTAAAGGAAATAAAAGGCAAAGGTATTTGTATGAGTTTACTAAAATTCACATATGCATATTAAACAATAAGTCACAGTTAATTGTTACAGCATGTTTGATAGTTTCTATATCATTGATTTCCTATCAAGTATTTCTTGAAAAGTGTCAGGAAAAGATGTCTTCCTTGCTGGAAATATATGAAAAATAAGGATCCTTTATCTGTCTGGGATGGTAATAGTTATCACTATAATTCAAGTTTATTTATTTATTTAAGTGCCAGCCATTTGGCAACTCTGGGCAGCTTATAAATATTAAAATTGATAGACATTAAAGTAATAAAACAATAAATAATAAAAAATATTAAGTACAATTAAAAGATGGGGAGGAGGGTAGCATGAAATACATGGAGAATGGGGTCTTTTCTTAATCTAACAGCCACCTCCAGAATGATGCATCCTATTGGAGTGCATCAATTTTTCTGGTCACTAACGTCTATCAGTGAATTACAAAATATCAGACTCCTTTTTATATATTTAATGAGAGGCTTACTGGTTTTCTAAGAAGTACTACCACAAATTAAAGACCGAAAAAACAGTCCTTTCTTTGGTTTTTCTTAGAGGGAGAAAAAAATAGTTGTAAGCCACGTGAAGTGGACTCATGCCATGTTGCTGGATACAATAGTTTTTCTCCTTTTTCGATTTTCCAACTAAGCATTCTACCCTCCAGCTCTTTGGTTTAAACATATAGTTAAAGACTCTAATATTTTACTCATTTATTGGGTACACATTACACATTTATGCTGTAAAATATCATAAAATATATAACAATCCGCTAAAAATGTTCCAGTAATAACTGGTTCCTGTTGTAATGCTTTTAAGTATAAAAAGCTTAAAAATGAGAGGTATGCAACCAAAAAATAGGAACTACCTTAGGTTCTAAACTCTTCAGTGAATAAAATTATGGTATGAAACTACTTAATTTCATATTCAATTTATAATCATGGTCACTAAACACCAAGAGTTGCTTGCATAACTAACTGTAATAATTCATTTTAATTTCAGCTACATTAGCCTGGGTGTGGTGGAATTATTAGCCTCTACTAACCACTGAAGCACTCTGGCAGTTTTGAGCCAGTCATACACACACAGAGAGACACACTCTCTCTCTCACCCACTCTCTTCCTCTCTCTGCCCAAACTGCAGAGGTATATGTTGGGGGGAGTGCCACCTCCCCAATACACCTCCCCAACTTATAGTACCTGCACTGCACTGCTTTTGTCATTTTGATCCTGTGGGTATCCTTGCAGGGTTGCTTTGGGGAAAAAAACTGGATAGTCAACTCCCAAAGAAAAATAAATAATGAAATACCATTCACTCATTAAAGGAACATTTCACAAGTCAAGTCAAGTCAAATCAAGTCAAGCCGGCTTTATTGTCATTTCAAAAATATAGTGCAGTACACAGTGAAATGAAATGACGTTTCCCCAGGACCAAGGTGTGCTACACCAGACAACATAGATTAAAAAAAAGGAGGACACAGAACTACACATAACTCTACAACTAAAAACTTAGGAAAAAAACTATAAATACACAAAGTATTTATAGTTCCAGTTTCTTTGTGTTGAGGAGTCTGGTGGCTTGTGGAAAGAAACTACAAAATTAACTACAAAATTAACTACAAAATTAACATGAGTAGCAGTTAAGTTTTAAAAGGCATCCATGACTGAAAATGTAAGTGCAGTACTGTACATATCCAAATAACTCTTCTATCCTCACTCTCCCCTACTGACCTACTAATTTTTCTCTCCCAACCTTTAATGCTCCAATAGCACCAGGCTAACCCTCCAAAATCTACTTGTGAGTTCACCTACCCCAAAATGCATTCAGTACAGTGTTAGGACATGACAGCATCTGCCAATTTAATTTAAACATCACACATAAATTAGGTCAGCGGCGGGGTAGTTGCCTGACTACAATCCACTAGGTTGGGTCAAGTGACAGGCACTATCTTGTACACGTCTAGCAAATCCCATTAAATTCAGTGGCACATATCCCCAGTTAAAACACATATCTGATATTGCAATCCTTACACCCCACAAAACCACAAAAACTACCTCAGATATTCCAATAGAGCAGTGTTTCTCAACCTTGGCGACTTTAAGATGTTTGGACTTCGATTCCCAGAATTCCCCAGCCAGCTTTGGGAATCGAAGTCCAAACATCTTAAAGTCGCCAAGGTTGAGAAACACTGCAATAGAGGGAAGCCTAAAAGAGATGTTGGCATCTCTGGATTACATAAAAACCACATCCTCGTCCAATCAAACAACTGGGTGCTCCGACCTCCACCATCCTAATCTTTTTTCCCTTTTTAAACCTTTTTTTCTTGCTTTCACCCGCTCCACAACTCGCCTCGTTTTGTTCATTACAGCAGTTTTTTTTTTTTTAAACAAGCCGTCACTTTATTTTCCTTTTATTTTCTGTGACTCGCGGCAGGGTACTGAGGAAATAAAAAAGCTCCTCCTCCGCCGACCACCCTGTCAAGCCGGGCATCCTCCCACCACTCTCGGCCCCACCGTGTCCCCCACTCCCCACCCCTCAGGATCTTGAGCCCCCACCCATCCAGTTCAGCCGTTCACGCTCCCCCTACGCTTCGCGCCTCTCGGTTTTCTTTTTTCCCTGCTCACCTCCTTACCTACTTCCAATATCGGCGCTGGCAGTGGCAGCAAAAGGCTGTACAGCGTAAAACTGCCGGTTTCCGAGTCTTCCTTCCCTCAGCGGAGAGACCCAAGGAGGAGGAGGAGGAGGAAGAAAACGGGGAGAGGCACGGATTTAGCGGCCGCTATTCTGCCTCGCCCGTCGCCTACTGGCCCTGCCTCTTACGAGCGCCCCCTTTCGGCGATCGCCCTCCGTCTGCCCTCCTTTCAAGCACCGTTGAGCTCGGGTTTCATACCTTCAGAAACGCGATCCGGCCTGAGAAACCAGCTCGCGCAGGCGGCGATTGGCTAAAGGAAAAGTTTAACCCTCCAAAGAGTGGGCGGGCACACTTCTGAGGCGGCTACTATTGGCCACGCTGCGCGTCAGTTATACAACAATCTTCGTTTGTGACTTCATGTTTTTTTTTCGGGGGAGAAAACTTTTTAGCCGGCGCGCTTTTGGCAGGTGGGGTTTCCTTCGCTTGTCGTTTCGAATCTTCTCGCCTTGGCTTGAGGGAAAGATGCGCCCGAAGGGTGTGGCGGAGAGCGTGCGAGATTATCTGCGCCGTGCTTTGGGAAGTGTTGGGGCAGGCTTTCGGAACGCCTGTGTGGGGAAAGTACTGTCAGTGGAATGGGCGGGTTTCCCACGACACGCTTGATCCGTGTTTACTCAGTTGTCCTGAGGCGATAAGCTAAACCCGGGCATGAGGTTTACATAACGCTAAAGGGTGCCTGCGGAATTGGCTCGGAAGAATTGATTTTCCTTCTCTGTTGTGATACGATGAAATAATAAATATTTGGTATTTTGTTTGTAATCTGCGTGAATTAGGGCGATTGCGTAATTGCTAGGGAAGTCCTCCCGGATTTCGGCTGCTTTTTCTGACAGAAGCAGAAATCCTGCCAGACTATGGTACTGTGCGTTTGGTCACTTCGTGGCAACTTGATATTTTAATTTAACAATGTGGAAATCATCGGGGGTTGATGGGTTACCCGTACGGCCTACCTATCTGGGGTGTTAAGTGGTTTGCTGTCCAAATGCTAACCTGCTCCACCTTGTTTAGCTTTTTGAGATCAGAAAAATTTCAGCTGATTTGCTATGATGTGCCCGATGCCAAATTGGGGGAAAATTGTAAAAATAGAATGAGAAACAGTTCCGTGGTTTTTTGCCAGCTGTTGTTGGTTCCGTATATTAGATTTTTTTGTTTAAGAAGCAGAATCATTGGAAGGGCTGGTAGCAACTTTTAGGACTAACAAATTTTATTCAAAAGCATAAGCTTTCATGGGCTGCAGTTCACTTCAGATGCATTAAAAGGATTTAAATTGAGGTGAGGCAAGAGAGGGAAGGAGGCACAGGTTGGCTGTGCAGATTCGATGTAGTTATCTAGTTATATCATCCAGTTATATGAGAAAAATCACAGGCATTTTAATAATTAAAATTGTATTAAAAATCCATTGTTAGTTGAGACTTGAAATTGCCTGAAAAAAATTGCCTTTTCATCTATGTGAATTCAACAAACTCTTACTTAGTGGTGAAGTCAGTTCCATTTTTTGCCAAAACAGCTGCTTTAAGGCCTGCTCTAAAATTTCCTGAGAAGTTGACATACTCTTATACTATTTTGTCCTTGCTTTGATGAGTGGCTGTGCACACAAGTGAACACAAATATGACATCACATTGCCTAAAACAGATGCAAGAGAGACCAAAATGAGAGATAACTTATTTTTTCTGATAAGTCCATTTGAATCTTTACTTATTCCAGCACTCCTTTTTTTGTATTTCATATCAAGACACAAAAAGGAGAAAAGAGAATTGTTTGCCACACCTTATTGCAAACTGATGTATGTATAATATCTTTGATGTTAAAATGTTAGACAGTGCAAACTACAAAATATAAAGAACTCTATATTTTATCTTGAGATTGGATCCTATTAGTTCTTTTCAAAACCCTTTGTTTCTTTTACATTTTTGCTTCCAATTATGTGTGGAATTTGTTCTCAGCAAATTAGGAAGAAATACTTGACTTCTTTAAATAATTTGTTTTGATTTTTAAGAAAAATATTCTTAAATCATAAATCTTTAGGAATAATCTAGTAATCTAGGGTATTTGGGTAGATCTGGACTTGCTGGCACCTTGGTTATGCAAAAGTTATAATATGATGACTCTCCATGCCATGTAATTTTGCTTTGTGCTTTTGTTGATGTTGTTATGTCAGCTTTATCCAGAAATTCATTTTCTTTTAGAAATAATAACAGAGACATTAATAATGCCAGGAGTACAATCTGAATGGCTACCAGAGATGCAAAGTTTAATTATCTAAATACTTCCTTCATTAATTAAATTAAAGGAAGTTGATGTTATGAAATTGCAACTGTACACATATTTACTTATTCACCACCCAACTAGATAATCTATAGAAGTAATCAACAGAGATCTTTAAAGGAAAAAATTCCTGAATCCTGAAGTACTTCCAATTCTTTTTAAAGTTTTTGGATAAAAACAAAAAAAAATTAATGATGCTTTCTTTTACTTGTTCCACCTGCAGTTCCATTAACTACATTACCCTTAACTACTGTAAAATACAGATTTTTAAAACGTATGTGAGAAGTAATATAAATGTAACATTATCAGAGGTAGTACGTAGTGATCTCATGGAATCAACAGAGCACACAAGCCAGCTAGAGCCCTTCAAAACACCCTAAGTAAACCAAAAGACCCAGCAGCCCTGGAAGGAAAAAACAGAAGTCCTCTACAATATACAGTGTAAACTGAAACAACTACTACATAGGACAAATAGGCAGAAGACTGGCAAAACACATCCATGAACACCAACTAGCACATGATGAAAACCCTTTAATTTCATAACAAACGGACAGACTTAACCATAGTTTCAACTGGGAAACTGACCATACGAGACCAAGCCAAGGCCCAAAATACTAGGAAATTTCTAGAAGCCTGGCAGTCTGACAAATTAACCATTAAGAAACATAAAGACAATATCTATATACTATGCAAAAGAGACAATCAACAAGCTAAAGGGGAATAAAAAAACCAAAACCACCTTCCCACCAGCAATCAGCACCCAGATGAACAACAGACCAACAATTAACTAAAAGATTAAGGAACTGCCAAACCAGCAGTAAACAGCCCAAACAAAGAACTTATAAGACCACCACTCCACAACATTGACAGGGCAAGCTACTAGAATATAAAGTGAGAGCAAGCCACCACCCCTCTCGCTAGCACTGATGATGTTATCTAGTTTGAATAATGAAATGTCCATAAGAAAAATAACCAAGCTCAGAAAGCATCAAGGAACACTAATTTCAAACCTGAGTTACAAATACTCTCCTTTATTGATAAAACTATCTATATAAAACATATACCAAAAGTAAGACTATGAAGACAATATTAAAGATGTTTGAGTACCAGAGAAGAAACTAATTTTTTGAAAAAGTAGAAACAAGCTAATTGCTCAGATGTGATGATAATTATAATTGTAAGATTTTTTAAAATAGCTATTTAAACCTGAATAACCTTTAATTTTAAAAAAAATGGCAAAATTTGACATGCTTCCCTATCTAGTAGAAATACTTCGGTACTTTCCACTAAAATATAAGCAATGTCCTGTTAACTACCTTTTTGTTATCTGATGACGGCTACATTCAAATTCACTGAGATCTCTGTTAAAAGATGTTTGTGTTTATGACAACCCTACCTCTGTTATCATCAGATCTAAATTGTAGAACAGTCAAGAGATCTTCCAAAGATTTATGATTCTCTATGCTCTGCTCTATTACTAAACTTAAATTAATGTCAGTGAAAATTGATTTATTTAAATTGATTTATTAAAACCATCTGAGAATCATACAAAGGTATGGAAGCATTTTGAATTTTATAGAAAACTTTGTGAGGCAATTATTGAGTCGGTCATTTGCACCCCTATAACTGTCTGGTTTGATTCTGCAACCCAGCAAGATAGACACAGACTACAGAGGATAATCAGAACTGCAGAAAAAAACAATTAACTACCAACCTGCCTTCCACTGAAGACCTGTATACTGCACGAGTCAAAAAGAGCTGGGAAAATATTTATAGACCACTCACATCCTAGACATAAGTTGTTTCAACTCCTACCTTCAAAACGATGCTATGGAGCACTGCACACAAGAACAACTAGACACAAGAGCAGTTTTTTCCTGAATGCCATCACTCTGCTAAACAAATAATTCCCTCAACACTGTCAAACTATTTACCAAGTCTGCATTACTATTATTCTCATTGTTCCATCCCCCATCCCCCCCCCACTATGACTATAACTTGTTGCTTGTATTCTTACAGTTTATACTGTTCATTGTTTCTTAGTCTGATTTGATTGTTTATTTGTACCTGATGGCCATCGTGTTGTATCTTATGATTCCAGACGAATGTACTGTTTCCTTTTATGTACACCAAGAGCATATGTACCAAAGACAAATTCCTTGTGTGTCCAATCACACTTGGCCAATAAAGAATTCTATCTGTCAAATATTAAAAAGGGCAAAGTTTCTTTACATGTCACATTTTGCTGCTTATCTTATATTAATTGTCATGCTTTTATCTGATAGACTTAGGCATTATGGTGAATATTCTCATATTGATATTAGCTTTGCTAGAATGTTCTGCATGATCACCAGAGGTCAAAGGAAAGTGGTTCTTCTTCCAAGTATGAAAGCATATAAAACATCAAGTAATCCTATTATAGGAGTCTTTAGTATTATGATTTGTTTCTTGATTTAATTAAATAATATATTGTACAATAAAGTAGTCAAAAATAGTACTTTAATATGCCCATATTCTCTGTAGTTTAGGATAATGCAAGTATGGAAGGACACATACATTCAGTTGTTTTGTTGGATACCTGGATTATACCTGTGTAAAGTAAAAACCTACCTAAAAGTTCTCAGTTTTCCAAAACTCTTCATCAGGAAGATGTTAACAAAAAGCAGGATTGGAAGGAAGCAAGAAAATAAATAAAAATAGGGCAGATATTTCATCCATAACTGGCCTAATTCTGAGCCTTTCTTACTTGCTTCTCCATCCTTTTAGCTGATGGAAGAGCTCTAGAGGGCTTAAGTTTGCAATCTTTTGTGATTCTCCTCCATTGTTGAGCCACCAGTGTACCTAAATGTAGTTGTTAGTGATGGGGTTTCTTTCAATTAGACATAGTAAATTTTTCCTTCTAAACTAAATGTTCAAATCCATGACAGAATGAGGTTACTGCCTTGGTGACTCACTGCCTCATCTAGGTTTAATCCTCACAAAGCAACATGTAATTGGACTGCCATGGTGTTGCTTTTTCATTCACAGGTGGGGCTTTTTAAATGCCATATCAGTAGGAAGCTGCAACTGCAGAAAGAGACTTCAGTACCTTTTTATGTTTAAAGTTGTGGACTTTTTTTTAACAAAGAAAAAAAAATAGATGCTTGATAATTTGGAACTTCTGTAATAAATGTAAGGAGAAAAATATTCTGGGGAAAAAATAAAATGTAAAAAGAACAGCCACTACCAAGTTCTGATATTGCCCTAAGCAGAACATTCTACATCAGACAGTATGAACATAGCTTTCAGATGTTTTTAGGTTGTGTTTTTATATTATTATTACTATTTATTAAATTAGTTTGCCACCCATCTCACCATGTCTATTTCTGTACATTAGTTAAATCTTAGAGGAGATCCACTAAAATCAATAGAACTTAAGGCATGCCTAGTGTAAGCTTCTTGTTTATAAAGGTTCTATTTTAATTAAGTCTGGACCCAACCCATTGAATTAATGTGCATTTATACAATGGTAATTGTTGTAAACTATTTTTAAGAATTAGAGACAGGAATGTATAAGCTGCTACTTTGAAAAGAATGAGAGAAAAAAATGCAACCAAAACAGAACTACATTTCAGCTAATATGAGTTTGCTTAGTTCTTCCATTGCTACCCATTTCTTGTTCCACACCCTCAGTAAACTTGATTGCCTGATGTAGGGCTATAAAAGTCTGGAGTAGCACTATATACGTAGTATCGAAGAGTGAGATCCTTCTGCACCATCAGGGGAAAGAAGGTATTTAAAGTTTCACCCATCTCTTCTAGGCTGGTACAGCATAGGGTGAGTTGGGGTATAGGATAAGTGTTTGTATTTCCTCATCATTTGAAGAATTCATCTGAGAGATTTACCCTGAAGTAGAGACCTCTTACAGTCCTACACTTGAGGCATTAAAAAGGATTTAAAATTCATGAAAAAGTTAAACTCCCAGGCTGAATTGCATGTTTCAATGAATTCCTAAGTGAAAGGAAATTGACGCAACATCTACAATACAGAGTTAAAATAGCACCTTTCTGCAAATGTGAATGCAAAGTTATTTTGGTGCAGTTGTTTACAGATTCAGCATAACAACTAGTGAATATGACAAGTGCAAATGCACTATTATGCTAAGACATTTTAATGAAAAAAATAACAAATTTAATTTGCTCCACAATTAGTGAAATTCTGAAATCAAGTATCACAAGTTCAGGATTGCAACAAATATTGAGACCAAACTAGCTATGATAATGCTTTAGACCTCATACAATTTGCAAAAAAATGACAAAATACAGCTTTTACAAGAATTTGCATCAAGATGATAATACTATTGTCCCCATTGTTTTAGATATTTTGGTATAAGCAAAAGTTTAGGATTTAATTTGAAGCTATGCCATGTAAGATTGTGTAGTAGTTCATCCACAAAGCAACCTGGAAGCATATAGTCCTGAGTCATGCAACCTATTTCACCAGGCACTGCTTTTTTTCAACTCTGGTGTTGTCAGACAAGTAGAGCAGTTGGAAATTTATGCCTTCCAGATGTCCAACCGTAACTACCTGTATAAGCAGTGACATAAAATGCTGAGAGTGGCAGTTCAGCAACACTATGAAAAATACAGCTTTCTTTTATGATTTTCTAGAATAAGGGAGGAAACAAGAATATTAAAGAGTTTTTGCATCACATACTAAATTTCCTTGTCCAGCACCACTTCATCCTATACCTACCTATACAGCATTGTAAGTATAGATATTTCTGTTCAACAAACTGAAAACAGGAGCAACAGTTAGTACAGTACATTTCTGTTTAATTAAGGTTGTGGGTATCTGGGATTTTCTATAATAATATCAAAACATGAAACACAATTGAAAAACAGCTTCTCATCAGCCTCAATTACAGTATCTCACACTATTTTTATAATTAAATATGCCTTTAAATATCAGTATATATACACATCCATCCCTTTATCATTTTAACAAAACTAATTTAGACTGTATAAATAAATGGCTCCAAATTTGACAGAAGGAGAGTCTTGGCAAAATATTCTATTGGATCTTAAATTGGTGGTTTTGATTCTAATTGTCTGGCATCATTCTAGAATCAAGAATCTGTTTCTCCTAGAATTATAAAAATGTAACTCCCAGCAACCCTGTGGACAGTAATGATGGATGCTGGGAGATGTAGTTCAGCAAGATATTGGATGCTATTTTGTAAAAAATAAACACTGGGTTGCTAACCTGGTGTCTAACACTGAATGCCAGAAAAACAATACAGAAGCAGGACAGGTGTCAGTGGTGAGTTCTGACTAGGCACTGAACCTTCAGTAGCTACTCAGTAATACCACATGCTGATCACAGATCTAATGGAAGATGTGGACAAGGATAAATCCAGTCTTTGCTTGCGTATAAAATCAGTGGAGTGACCTTAGGAACCTAGTCATGAACTCTCAAGCTGCTTCAAAAGTTAACAATGATGTCTGCTATGGATTTCACTGGATTTAATTTTGTTTCCGAAGCCACCCATATCTTGGAATATTGTACGATATTGTGAACCCTTATCTTAAAAATCTGATGTAAGTTTTTAAATTATTTGTATTCAACTTGGGGAGTGGGGAGCTTTGTTCTTATTTAATTATACTTGACTCATAACATAGGTTGCTCCTAGAGGTTGCTATGGATCTGTTTTAAACTGCTGTTACAAAGATCAGCTCTTATGAATCCAAGGTGTTTTTTTATGATATCCAAGGTACCTAATTTTAAAAATAACTTGTTATTATTTAATATCCTTTCAGTCAAAGCCTACTTGCATCATCCCTTTTTTATTTTTATCTGGTGATTTTTTTTCATTCAAATGAAATAGCTTTCAAGAATGAGCATTTTTAAAGATCAGCATTCTCATATTTTAAGACACAGCAAGAAATTGATATATGAAACTAGTTGGCAGTATTTTAACTGGCACACTGTTTTTCTAGGAACAGCATACACCCCCAACGAAAACAAAACGAAGCCCTGAAAACTGAATCCTAAACAATCTTTACACATTGTTGCAAGCAACCAGCCTCAAGACATAAAAATTAAATTTCAGTTTCATTTGTGGAATTATCAGTAAAGATGAGTGTAGCCACACCAAGCCATTTGATCTTAGTATTTCAGGTGCAGAAATAAACTGAAAGAAAAAGAATAAAAATATTGTTAATCTCCTATATGTCTGCTAGTTGGAGAAATGAGATTTGTCTAATAAATAGACACATGCACAATAACACATTTTTAGTAATGGCCAACAGAGAAATAAAACAGTAATTTGCATTGTCCAGATTTAAAACAAATGTCTTAAACTTGGAACTACCTCATTCAATAAATCCTAAAAAATTTACTAAAACTGAGAGCTATAACTCGCCTCTGCTTCATGATTCATGCCCCCGAAATAGTGGTTGATTTTCATCTATAGATTTAATATACTTAGCAAATGCTATTTCTATAATAAATCCTGAAGGCTTATATCCCAGTTACTACTTTAAAAACTAAACAAATGAATAAACTTCAGAGAATCAATGTAAGCTTTTTCTTTCTTTCTGAGACTTGTTTGGACTTTGTAGACTGAATGATGTGTTTTGAATTGGAGCAAGCTAACAATTTAGGCTTTTTTTAAATCAATAAATTTATTTAGTCTCTCCACCTGTTCTGTAGTACCAATATTCAACCAAATGAGAAATGGAGGTAATTTGCTCAAAAACTGGCATGTCTTCACATTAAGTGGTTTGACTTTCACAATACAAAAGAAAAAAAATCAGTCATTAAAAAGATGTTCAGAGGAAATCAGGTTAATTAATCCACTCTGCTGAAATGCTGATCATAAGGGGGAAAAGTCACATTGATACAACAGAGTGCTATTTCCTTCTAATTAAAATAATGAGTATAAAAAGTGCTCAGCATAGCAGATCAGTGTTCAACTTACAGGTAGTGTTCAACTTACATCTATAACCAAATCAAAAATTTGCTTCGCAAGGTGGCAATTTGGTAATTGCATGATCCTGGGACACTCAACCATCATAAGTATGAGTCCGTTTCCAAGCGTCTGACTTTTGATCATATGACCATAGGGATGCTGCAATCGTCATAAGTGCGAAAAATGGTCATAAGTCACTTTTTTCAGTGCCATTGTAACTTTTGAAAGATCACTAAACAAACTTGTAAATCGAGGACTACCTGTGAGTTAAGGTATAAGTTTTTGCCAACCTGTTTTCATAGAAGAGACGTCAACAGACACATTTAATATATGAAGTGATACTTATGATGATGATGAAATATTAACATCCTTTAGCCATCCAGTACAGTGTTCATGCTAATCATAACAGTTGGTCTCTATTTTATAGCATTTGTCTGACGTAATACCTGATCATGCTGTGACAGGGTTGAGAGGGACCTTGTTGGTGATTTTAAAAGCAAGATTAGACTACTTTATGCAAGTGTTTTCTACCTTGCTAATCATAACAATTATTTTCCCTTTAAAGTAGGTTTTCTTTAAAAGCGGTTTACCGTTGTTGTCTTCTGGGATTTTTAAAAAACACTCTAGAGCCCTTGTATTTCTTGGAGGAATCGTATGTGACCTTTTACCAGCCCAACGTCCTCTTATCTTCCCACTCCAAACCAGTCTGCCATGTGCTGCCATCTGCAGAGACCCTTTCTATTCAGCAAAATAAGCAGTTACAGCACAGGTACTTTTAAAATCGAGCTGTTTTTAACTGTGTGATGCAATCTTTTGTATTTCTCTTTATAAACATGGGAAAGGAAACAATACCAAGAAAATTTGTAAACACTCTGATCAGTCATTTATTTATTCAGAAGTGTTGACTGATCATTATAAAATGAAATGAAGTCAGTCAAAGTGAACATTTCTGTTACTCACTTATAATTATGATAAGAATGATTGCACACAATACACCCAGGATAATCATCATCTAAAAAGCGAAAAGAAAACAAAATAATTAATCTCAAATTTGCTATTAAAAGATAACTTAGCTTTTATTTGAATGGAGAGACTACAGGTGTGTCCTGTATGAGGACAATATTTAGAAGGGGCGATTTAATCTTTAAAAAAGATTGATTGAATCAGCCCTTGGGGTGAATTTTCAAGCTGAAACTTCAGATGAATTCAAGGCATTAAATTGTATCAAATTGTTTCTGAATTATTTGGGAGAGGTAATTCAAAAATTGACTGAAGGCAGACAGCTGTGGAAAAATACAGAACCCATTGTTGACATAGCAGGAAAAGAAAAAAGGTAGGAAAATAAGTCTGAATTAACAATGAAAAAAATGATGCCCTTCAAACTTCAATGAATGAGCTAGGATGGTTGAATAATAGAACACAAATCTGCAGCATCTATAGCTGTATGACACAAAGGAGATTCTAAAGTTCCTTTGTATAGTTCTGAAAAAGAAAATGAGGTTGCCCTTCAATTCAATGGGAAGTGGAACACCTTATTTTCTGTATCATGGTACCACTTTGTTCTGTTTACTGGAATTGAAGCACTGCAGCACTGTTCACACAGCTCTAGGTGCTGTTTCTCTCAGGTGGGTTTTTATAGTAGAAAGAATGTATATACGCAGATGAAAAACAATAATGTTAGAAAATTATTTTTGTACAAAAAAAACTGGAAGCAAATGCTTGTATGAAAGAAAAACATAATGTTGTTCTGAGTATAACATGATAGATAAGCCTGCACTATCTACAGTAGTCTACTTAGAGATTAGACACAGCCTGATGTATCTTTCAGTACTGAAGAGAGAAAAATATAGTGAAAAAAGAACCAGTAACTGGAAGTGACTAGAATATCCATCTACGATGGTCAATAGGAGGCATATTACATGCAGATATGTAAAGTAAATTTTGCTAAACAAGAAAAGGAGGTAAAAATAGAGTTTCTTTGCTAACTTTTCCTACATCAACCATAATTTATTTTGTAAGAAATAAAATAAAATAAAATCTATTTTACGCAGATGTAATTACAATATTTTCAATAAACTGTTCTTTATTTATATAATATTATAATCTCAACTCATACATTTTTACCAAACTCAAAATTCCTGATTAGGAGTATACACATTTTCAATTTAATTGTCTAACTCAATGAATTTAGGCTAATGTTTGCCCTTATTTCTTTTGGACTAAGATCACATTGTATCATATGGTAGATAAGTATACCTTACAGTTTTTCCACCAGTATTTCCTCTTCAGCTTAGCTGCACTGGTTTCAAATTGTGAGGCCCCTGCTTGCAAAGCATCTGCTCGGTTATCAAGTTCTGAAAGCTTCTGATCTCTTTCTAGTACTTTGTCTACGTTGACCCGCATGATGTCCACCACCTGAAAATGGCACAGTGTTTAGGAAGCCTACTTATACAGTATGGAAGTAGAATCACTTTTTCAACATCTGATGAAGAAAGGAGGATAATTCTAAGATAAAGCACAACCTGCTTACTGAAAAAAAAGTATACAAGGCAATTTTATTTGAAATTTCAAAAGTTATCATAGGTTTACACTGAACAAAGTCTACTGATACCTTTTCTAACACACCTTAATCTAGATGCAGACATTAAATGTAAGCCAAAAGGAGTAAGACTGTTGGCATTGTCTAATTTGTGCAGGGTCCAAAAGGCTAAGAATTAATCATAGTCAGTATGTAATTAGAGATATTTTGGGAACCAAGAGCTCAAGAAGCAGGAACTTCAACGACCGGGTAGGAAGACATCTTCACATTTGCTCTCTATTAAATTACTGTGTGCAAGGAGGTAAGAATTGAACTACTGAACAGAGGACATTTTCACATTATTTTAGAGCACTTTTTATATTAAATTAAGAACATTTTCTGAATGGTAAAAAAATAAATAAGGTCAAACAATTACTTATTGTAGTAAGACGGGACAGTATATGGAAATTGGGTCTTATAAAATAATTATGAGGCTATTTTCACATTTTGATGAAATAATCTGAGATTCTACTTAAATCTTAGGAAGGTGAGAAGGTCAACTAAGATATTATTTTCTAAATGAGAATAAAATGTGCTCAATTATTAAAGTTTTTAAAAATAGCATCTTCCCATAATGATTTTTCCTTTGAAGAAAAACTTCGTATTTCTATTCAGCTATACAATAAATAGCTGATTGGATTTTCAGATTTCCATAGTAAAACATTTCTCAATTCATGGAAGGAATATGAGGTAATATTATTGTTTTGAAATCACATAATAACTAAAGTTGCTGATAAGAATTCATAGAAACATTGCCTTGTGAAAAACAGCAGGCTGCTTGATCTGAGCTGATGTTACTATAAGGATTACATTGAATAGTTGCAGGGATCTAAAAATATTTGCCCCTAAATAGACTAAGCAGATCCAATGTTTTCAAGTTTAAAATCTATGCATAGCCACTTCACTTCCTATATCTGTTTAGCATTGTTTTTGCAGTGTCCATTACTGTATAACACAGCTTTGCAAAACCAGTTGGAAAGATACTTTGTAAATGCTTTTGTATGGCTGTCCTAAATTCTGGACAATTGAAGATCCTTGCAAGCAACACAATTTTCAAAACACACAGCAAATCATGTTTGACTATATTAATTATAATATTTTTTAATGTGCTAACAATGCCTTATTTATATAGACTGCTTTTGCCAAAGACTTTTACGGACAATTAATGTAACGTCTCTATACAATGTGTTTAAATATATGCAGCAGTAGATTCTGTATGTGAGTGTTTAGTGCCATCTAAGGGATTGGTTTAGCAGCATTGCATTGAGACTACCATGACTTTTATTTATTTTTGGATTCATGAATTGTGATAAGCCATGATTAGTTAACTATGATTAGTGAACTACTGTGATTTACTTGAGCTGACAACATAGTATTGTGGTGTGTGGGGTGCCTCAGGGGTCGGTTCTCTCCCCCCTGCTGTTTAACATCTATATGAAACCGCTGGGTGAGATCAT
>JAEANM010002186.1:0-25231 GCA_017656035.1 Myanophis thanlyinensis
GAGCAGTAGGCCCATCTGAACCCTAGAACCCCACTTCACACAAAGGGACTCACATCCGGATATCTGCAAAACAGTGAGTTCCCTAGGACACAGATCCTCCTTAATGACAACCGCAACCCCACCACCCCTTCCCTGAGCCCTTGGCCGATGAAAAACTCGAAATCCAGGTGGACATAATTCAACCAGAGGGACACCTCCCTCCGGGCCCACCCAGGTCTCGGTAATACCCTCCAGGTCTGCTGTCCCCTCTTGAATCAATTCATGAATGAGGGGAGCCTTGTTGACAATGGACCTGTCGTTGCATCAGCCAAAGGCCCAGGGACCGATGACACAAACCACTTGGGGAATGGGAAGTAATTTGGGGAACGCACTCTCCGAACTTGATATGGCCCCCTATACCCGCCATAGTTGCCCCTCCCACCGATCGTGCTAATAAAATGCACCTCATCCCTGGAATCCCGAACCTCCCTGACGCGCCCAACCCTCGGCCTGGCCTTAACCTCCAATGGGGGACCCACCAACCCCTGTTTAGACCACCCACTCCCTAACCCCGGTAAAAAAATAAAATAAAAAATGACCCGATGTATGGGCCGAGTGGGGAGTAAATGTGACAGGGTCACAACTAAAAGATCTTTTGTGAGCATGCAAGCCTTGGTAGTGGTGTTGGTTAACAATAACTAAGGATTGGCTGCTATGGCCTGGGACACCAACAGGCCTGGTAACATTAGCAGCCTCCACTCCTTTGGCTCCAATAACCAAATCAAACTCAAACACTTTCCCAGCCAAATTAAAACTACAATTTTGTAATCACATTCTCATTAATAGCTGTATGATGGGCAAACACATCTTCCAAGGTGTCAGTTCTCCTCATAAAGCCATAACCCATTTTCAGATTGAACCATATCATTGTCCCCAGAATCTTCGTCACAATGATCTTTTTGTGAAAGTCAGTCGGGTAGCGCCAGTTCATACCGCTTGCCTCCCCAGATCCAGTTGTAATAGTTCGTGGGGGACGGCAATGCCCAGCCGCAACAGTCCAATGCCCAACTAGCCAGCATCCAATCACACCAGCCCGCGGGGGCTGACAAGATGGTAAAGGTAAAAAAGGGGGGCGACAAGATGGAAAAAGGGGGCAGGAACGCGCTGCATGCCCCCGTCGCTGCCAGTGCCGCAGGGGCTGACAAGATGGTAAAGGTAGAAAAGGGGGCCAACAAGGTGGAAAAGGGGGGCAGGAATGCGCTGCATGCCCCCGTCGCTGCCAGTGCCACTGCTGCCACCTCATCCTCTGCAGTCCAGTCCAGCCTCCACACCCCTAAAAAAGACCGGCACCAGCAGAAGTAAAACAGGCCGGCCCTAAAGTCCGACATCCTGGGTCGCCGACCATCGCCTCCATTGTCGCCCGCTGCACAGCCCCCCCAACAGCCGTCGGGGGGGAGGGGGCCAAAACCCAGCCACCCTCCCATACCAGGACACCAAACAACTCCTCGGACAGCCAGAGTCTCCTCCCTCCATCCGCAGACTGCAGGCTGCCCGGCTCTCACAGCTCCCTCCGGGGCATGGCTGACCTCCAGCAAGACTCCAAGGATTCGGAGAAAATAAGAGCTTTGCTTCTTCCAAAGCCGGTTTGAGGCATACGCCCAATTTATAAGGAGTTAACTGAATCCAGAGGCCTTATCAGTTTGTTACAATAGTTCCAAGGCCGAAGCTTGTATGGTATGTTGTCTTAATCTTTCCTTTGGGAGAACGCCAAAGGCATTCACCAATATTCTCACTGTTAATTCCAAGCTAATTCACAGTTTCACCTTGGAGCCATGGCTGGAATGCTGGGAGGCCAGGAAGAGAAGTGGGAGTAAAATACTGTCTTACTTCCTTTGGTTTTTTGGTTTTTTTTGGCTGGAGTTTGCAAAGACGGTGTTGTACGTAACCTTTGTTGAGAAGCCTTGAACTAGTTGTTAAACTTTAAAAATAGTTAGCAAAGTTTGTCTTCTGCTGGCTTGTGAAGAGCTTAGATGTTACTCTTTCTTTGGCTGGAGTTTGCAAAGACCGTGTTGTACGTAACCTTATTCTAATGCAAACAACTCCTGGTTTTAAAAGGTATTCCATATCTATCCCTCATCTCTTGCACGTTTTTTAATTTCAACTCTTATAGACTTCTTGACACATCTCTGTTACTCTTTCTGTGGGATCTTGAATCTTCTTACATCATTCATATTTAATCTAAGTATTTTATCTATCTCAACAGCTTCTTCACTCTTTTGGGTCTTCAATATGCCCTTCAGTGATTCTTTTCTCACTTCATAAGAATCTTTCTGTATATCCTCTTTTATATTTTGGTCTCTTAAGGTATAAAGGAATCAAAGTGTACATCCAGCAAAAAACATATTCAAGTATATTAAAAGATTCACAGAAATCTCTACAGGCTTGTTGTCAAAATTAAAATCAAAACATATAAAAGAAATATTCTGAAAAATCTGTAGATGATATGATATCCAATGGGAACATGCTAAAGGAGCAAAAACAAATTCTATGTAATTGATTCTACTATATATTGGTATATATTAACACTCTAAAGCAGGGGTGTCAAACTGGATTTCTTCGAGGATTGGATCAGCATTGTAGTTCTCCTCTGTGGGCTGGCTGGGGGGGGGGGACAGACGGACACCTTCTGCAGTAACCTGCTGGCCTCTGCAACCCGTTTTGGCCAGCAAAGTGCTTCAGGAAGACGTCTAGGCCGAAAATAAGGTGAAGCTCAGTCATGCGCAGACCCCCACCCCGACCCCATTTTGGCTGCCAGAGGCACCGCAGACTGGTCCTTTGCTATCTCGCTGGCACAGTGGTTAGGGTGCAGTACTGCAGTACTTCTGCTGACTGCCGTTCAAATCCCACCAGGCTCAAGGTTGACTCATCCTTCCATCTTTCCAAGGTGGATAAAATTGTTGGGGGCAATATGCTGACTCTGTAAACTGCTTAGAGAGGGCTGTAAAGCACTATAAAGCGGTATATAAGTCTAAGTGCTATTGCTATGTTGGAAGTAATGGCCATGTGGTTCAGTTCCAAGTGGGGAAAAGGACACTGGAAACATGGAGACTGCTTGGAAGGATGGTTTTATTGGTGGAGAAAGATCAGGACCTCATGGTTTGAAGTCCTGGATGAAAAGGGCTGAGATGCTGAGAGCCCCTGGGTTTTATGCCCTCTGTTGTAGTTTGAATTTGAGCTTGTGTTCTGATTGGTTGTCAGACTCCCATGCAAGGGTAACTTTATAGGTTGTCTTTTGAGTCCCAAGCTTGGTTGAATCTTGCTGAATGATATAATCTTCCAAGGGGCCATGTGGAGAGTTGGGCAATCCCATAATGACCTGAGGGTGAGGGCCTTTTAGTTGCAATAAAGCTAGCTCAGTCTATTGTCTTCCAAATAACCTGCTGGAAGGCAAGAGCTGGGGCTGAGTTTCAGTTTTAAGATTTCTATTAACCCTTTAGGGGAAATATTCTGCCTTTTAATATTTCCTGGAATATTTCATTTTTTCTAGGAGAGGGGTGGGTGCCAACTTCTAACAGCTATTTCCAGACAGGCCCCTTTGACCAGATTTAAGCACCCCACAGGCTGGATGCAGCCTGCAGGCCTTAAGTTTGATATCCATGCTCTAAAGCAATGAATCATTTCTAGCGTTGAACATCTGGATGTGCAGCTGTTAGTTATTTGAAATAGTGAACTGTCTATTAAGGATTTTAAGGATTAAAATGTCTTTTAAGGATTACATTTCATCATGCAAGTTTCCAATTATTTGCCAAATATTGCTGGATATATACAGAAATTCTTTAATCCCTTGTTCTCTGGCTATACAAATAGTCCTCAACTTACAATAGATCATTTAGTGACCGTTCAAAGTTTCAACAGGGCTGAAAAAAGTGACTTGTGACTGTTTTTCAGGCCTACCAGCATTGTAGCTCTGCACAGTGACATGATCAAAATTCAGGCCTTTGGCAACTGAGATGTATTTAAGACTATTAGAGTGTTCCAGGGTCACATGATCATCGTTTACAACCATCTGACAAGCAAAGTCAATGGGAAAGCCCCATAGTCTTAAAACCATGTCATTAACTTAACAACTCCAGTGATTCATTCAGGGTGGATTTGATTTATATCGAATTGATTTAAATCATGAATTAAATTGTGATTTAAATCACTAGTGAAAAGGCTTAATTTAAATCCGTGATTTAAATCATAATTTTTAAAGAGCAGCTGTTATCTCTGATCCGCTGTTGACTCAACAACAATCCCAATATTGCAGACTATACAACCTCATGCTTCATAACTAAGCTTCCATTTCATGCTGAATAAAATAAATTCTTAATGTATCTTAAATAAAAAATGATCTTAAGATAGATTTTTATTCCAAAAATATTTTATTAAAATAAATTTGATAAAAATAAAAAAAAATCTGATTTAAAGTGATGCAGTGCTGGTCATAGCAGGAGATTTCAACAGCGCCAATCTGAAACATGTAGCACCAAACTTTTACCAGTACATCACCTGCTCCATCAGAAGTGATAAAACACTAGATCACTGCTACACCACAACGAAAAACAGCTACAAAGCACAATCTCGCCCCCCATTTGGAAAATCCGACCATGCCACCATCTTCCTCATGCCTAAATACACACAAAGGCTCAAACAAGAACCCCCAATTCGGAAGGTGGTCATACGATGGACAGAGCAATCAATGGTCACCTTACAGGACGCACTAGATAACTCAGACTGGAACATGTTTCGACGCAGCACTGATGACATCAGCGAGTACACAGAAGCAGTTGTGGGATTCATCAAGAAACAATCAGATGACACCGTTCAAAGAAGGACCATCAGAACGTTCCCCAACCAGAAACCATGGGCAGACAAGACCATCCGTGATGCACTGAAATCTCACACCGCTGCCTACAACATAGGACTTGCATCAGGCGACATGGACCCATATAAAACTGTGACTTACAAGGTGCGAAAAGCGGTAAAGGAGTCCAAACAGCGCTATGGGAGGAAACTAGAGTCACAGTTCCAACAGGGTGACTCAAAGAGACTGTGGCAAGGTCTGAGATTAATAACAGACTACAAACCCCCAAAACCCAACAAGATGACCACAGACATGTCCCTGGCAAATGAACTCAACACATTCTATGCTCCCTTCAAGATCGCAGTAAATGGAGCCAACAGCACTAGCAACACCAACGCTAGAGACACCAAGGCTTGCAGACAAGAAAATGCCACACTGGAATCACACCTACCATCACCGAGCATGAAGTGAGGAGAGCCTTCAGAAGAGTAAGCACCAGGAAAGCAGCAGATCTGGATGGTATCCCAGGCTGCAACCTCAAATCCTGCACAGACCAACTAGCTCCAGTATTCACGGAGATGTTCAATCTCTCCCTACTCAAATCAACAATCCCTACATGCTTTAAACAGTCCACCATCATCCTCATCCCCAAGAAACCACATCCTACTACTCTCAATGACTATCGCCCCGTTGCCCTTACCTCTATAATAATGAAATGCTTTGAGCGACTAGTCAGAGACCTCATTACTTCCTTACTACCGGACACACTGGACCCCCTACAGTTTGCCTATCGACATAACCATTCAACAGATGACGCCATTTCCCACCTCCTCACCTCACTCACTCATCTGGACACTGGAAAAGGAAACTACGTCAAAATGCTATTTGTGGACTACAGTTCAGCATTCAACACCATAATCCTCTCCACACTGACCAGCAAGCTGAAACATTTGGGCCTCAGCCCATCCCTATGTCGGTGGATCTCCAACTTTCTAACTGGGAGACCACAGGTTGTAAGGATGGGTGGGCATGTCTCAACCTCACTCACCCTCAACACCAGAGCCCCCTGGGGCTGTGTTCTGAGCTCCCTGCTATGCTCCCTATACACGTACGACTGCACAGCTACTACAGACTTCACCACCATCATTAAATTTGTTGATGACACCGTTGTGGTAGGCCTGATCTCCGAAAACAACAAGTCGGCCTATCTAGACGAGATTAAGAACCTGGAGAGTTGGTGCCAGAAAAACAACTTCCTCCTCAATGCCATTTATTTAACAACTGTGGCAATCAAGGTCATAAAATGGGGCAAAATTCACTTAACATCTCACTTAGCAACAGACATTTTTTGCTCAATTGTGCCCATAAGTCAAAGACTACATGTACATACACATATCCATTAAGTCACCTAAAATCTAGTTCAACTGGATGGGACTTTACGTTATCTGAGATTAAACTTGGCTTTTACATGCAAAGCTTCTTCTCTACTTTAACTCTGATTAAAAATCAGATAATCACTTTACAAGTGAAAATTAAGAAGATTCACTGAAGAATATATGCAAAGGTTGCTTTGGGGGAAAGACTTGAAGAAATGTAGAGATAACCCTTTACCAAAGAGATAACGGTTTACTGAAAATCACCAAAGAGATTTTCCAATTGATCTAAATCAAGACGTTTTAGAACTCAGGCATGTGCATCTTTCTTTTAACTGGGAAGATAATAAATTAAATTCACTCTACATTATTATCACCTTAAAGATTAAACAATCAAGTCATTATCAGAAATATAAGACAATAATGAATAAAAATTATGAAAAATTCAGAATTGCTGATAGATATCATATACTTCAGTCATTTGGGACGGAGGTTCTAGGGATCAGCTTCAAATCTGCTTAATAAAACAAAAAACATCTACTGTACTTCTCATTACATTCAAGGTTTTTTTTAAGATAAAAAAATATTTCAAGCGAGAAAAAGAAAAGCAAAGTAACAATTTTTGTCCTCTTCAACCTACACAGAATTCTTAATTCTATAATATGTTGGAAGGGTAAGAAAATGAAGAGCAAATCAAGAATGTAAGAACATAAACCAGTTCTGCTGGACCAGGTCAAAACTTAATTCAATGTTTGGAAATTGGAGCTGGCGATAAAGCCATCTCTCACTCATGTAACCCCTTAGCTGAAACTGAAACTATATATTTAAAGTCAATAAACTATTTAACAATAAAGAACTAAACATCTGTTGCCCTTGTGATCAACAATTAATCCAAGCATTTTTATTGAATTGGGCATATATGCATTTTATGTATGTCTCATATCTGAACTTTTTATGTTAAAAGGCTATGAAGATGAATTCTTTATTTTCTGTAAATCTTAATTCCCTTTCTAATAATTGCTTTTCCATGCAATAAGCTCTAAAAACATCTTGTTTTTTCAATATTTTCTTTCAGAAGATCTCCTGAGACTCAGAAACATTAATTTACAAATATACTAGTTGACTAAAGAGAATATAAACTATGAAGGAAATCCACAAGACATACACCATTTTTCTTTCCTGCCACAATCCACCAAGCCAAAATTATTGCAACAGATGATTTATTCCATCTTTGTCTGATTTGATACAGAAATCTCTTAGGTCACTACACTAATTTTCTGCAGCCTGGTACTTCTAATTGTGCTGAATTACCTCAGCTAATATCACGGTTAGAGGCTGGTTTATTCGCAGGGATCACTTCTTCTGGACTTGGATAATTGCTTTTTACAATGTGTAATCCTAGTCATTCATTGCAAGCCAGAAAATAGTTGATGGCTGTGCAAATAAACTAATTTATTGAATACAAAATATGTTTAAGCTACTTTTCAAAAAATCTGTCTCAAAATTAATTATGGCAGTTTTGGAAAATGCTAAAATATGAATAAGCTAAAATAAAACTGATTCTTCCTCACCACACCATCTTGAAGTAGCAGAGCAGTTTGAAAGCTCCTTATAAGTTTCATTGAATTATTATTTAGTGTATCTTAGAAATGATGTTAAATATGAATCATGTGAAAAGCAAAAATTCAGCATAAAGAAATGCATTGAAAGAATACTACTGAATTTCTGTCAGGCAAAATATTTAAAACATTTTTAAACATTATGTCTATACCTTGATGTGGACATATAAAGAGAAACTGTATTTACAAGGATATGTAAAATATAAAGTTCAAGTACAAGACTATTAACTAATGCAGAGACATTCCTTTCCTCCTTCTTATGTCTCAAAAATCTCACTCAAAGCCAGATTTCTCCAAACATAGATATAAGTTTTGTCTGAGTATCTATGTAGAAATATCAAGATGGGGAAAAACCGTCTTGATTCCAGAAATACAAAAAAAACCCATGTATTTATTCTTGTATGTTTTAAATAATTTCATTGACCAAAACATTTAACCAATGTTTTACATTACAAAGGTCTGTTTCATAAATGAAACATTTGTATGGAAAGTTAATATGGACTCCCAATTCAATTGCTCTTTTTGGAAGGCCATCAATTCTGCAATAATCCAAATGACCACTAGATGGTAGCAGAGAGACACAGACATTGCTAATGGTTTGCTATTATTCTTCAGTCTTCTGAAATGTGCATCCCATATTTGTTGGCCTAGTTTTTTTCTTGGTAACATGGAAATACTTATTGCTGACTTTACAGCTGCATCTGTTCACAATTTAATGAACTTTGTAGTATCCACATATGTAATATATTTTCTACTTTTTAAATAGGTAACACAAAGTGAGCTTGTTTCATTTACATGCATATTGCAGCTATTTCATAGAAAATATGCCTGGTTCTACTTTAAACCATCTTCAAACAAAAACCAAAACAGTAAATTCATTAGCAAAACAGTAAATTCATTAGCAAAATTCTTAAATGTCAGAAATTGAAATATATTCATTTTCTTACTTGCCTAATCAAATCCTGTAGTGGTGGTATGTCAAACAGAGAATGCAATATTTACCTTAGTAGTAAATTACATAAGCCTTCAATAGCAATTACTCATAGGTAAAGGTGCATAAGATTGCATTTACCGTACCTTTCACCATTAAAAGGAATTCCTTCAACCATTAATATTAAAAATGTACAATTTCTGACATTGCCTCTGAATTAACCTCCAGTGTTTATGAACTCAACTTGGAAGTCAACTTGGTCATTACCAGTCAAATTTCTTAGGTCTACAGAAAAATAAAACCTAATAATTTTCTTATTTTTTGGAGGATTAGAGCATATCTCCGTTAAAGAAATTGCTTCTATTTAAGCAAGCAATAACTGTTTGGATTTTAAACTGAAAAAAAGTTAAATGTAAAACCAATGGTGTTCAGAGAAGAGACATTTGCTTTTTCCGTTTCTAAGTTTCCCAATTTTAATTAGTTCAGTGCTGTATTAGAGCAGAGGCTGAGATTTATGGCTGCTGCATGGCACCAACGTGGAGACTGAAGGAAAAGTTTGAGGTTTACCTTAGTTTTTAAACAAATTATTTCTATTCTTAATTTATAAAATAGTATTTGGAATCCAGTGCATATGCTTTTCCTCCACACAAGTACTTCATCAATAATATTGCTATATGTATGTATTATATGCAGTGGTGGAATTCAAATTGTTTTACTACCGGTTCTATGGGCGTGGCTGGGAGTGTCATGTGACTGGGTGGGCAGTTTCTGTAACCAGGGCAATAAAGATTAGGCTATAAACAACACCAGAATGTTTTTTTCCTGCCTTCCTTACAGGATTAACCCTGTAAAGTGGAAAAAAATCAAAAGATTTCTTCTAAAAACCGGTTCTCCAAACTGCTTAGACAATTTACTACTGGTTCTAGCGAATGTGCTAGAACCTGCTGAATTTAACCACTGATTGTATGTATATGCAGTATATATGCATGTATGTACATAGGGAGTCTTGACTTACAACAGGTCGCTTTGAGACCATTTGAAGTTACAATGGATCTTGGAGGTACTTATGAACAGAATTCAAAGTCCTGATGGTCATTCCCCACCCACAGTCATGTGACCAAACTTCAGCTGCTCAGCAATTGGCTGTATTTATGGCTATTTACAACATCCTATGATCACAAGATTTCAGTTTATGACAAACTGCAGAAAAATCAGGGTTTACTTCTACTTTTTGGAAAAAAACTGTGCCTAGCATTGCCTTGTTTGAGGATCATATCATTTGCTTAATGACTAGTGTAAAAGTCGTAAAATCTGATGGGTCACATGAATAACCAGTTTTATGACTGTCACGATTTACAACCATAATGGGCAGACTCCGTTACACCCATTGGTTGAGGACTACTTGTTCATAAATATATCAGTATGTTAACAACTGCAATGAAATACATGCAAGACCCTTACAAAAGACCCTATGCTCAAACCAGGTCATCTGTTCTACATTTTACCCAGTTTACTTTTATTGAAGTGAAAAGCAATGTAATAATTAGACATTCTTGCATGTTCATTATCTTCCCAAATATAGCTATACTATGGAATCAAGCTGGTTATTTTTGACATTTCCTGAAAGCATAACGAAAGGGCTAGGGAATGACTGATTCACATCACTTACTAATGATCTGGCAGATGTTCTTTAAGGCTTGGTTTAGAAGTCAATAGGTGAATAATCTTAGAAAAAAGCTGGCCACGTTGACATTGTGCTCTTCCCCCAGCTGCATTAAATCCATTTCTTCCAGCAGTAATGCCAATGGGAAGTCCAGCCAGGAAAACCGAGTGACCAGAGAAAAACTGAATGAAGTCATATGGGACCTAATCAGTGATACATATCTTTTTCTCTGTTTAAACAGACTAGCAGAGTTTTGTTTGGTTTTGCCTTACAGAAATGTCTAGTGGCTTCTTGAAACAGATGCCACAAAGTCCTTCTTTTCTAAGACCAGTAGACCCAAATATGTAAGGAAATTATGTAATATGTAATCAATGCTTCATTATGTGGGCAGATGCCTTGAACATGCAATGTTTGTCAACTTAGCTTGGAAGCCAACTTGATTATTACCAGTAAAAATTCTCAGGTCAACAGAAGGTTAGTTCCTCATGTTTGTTCCCCTTCATTCATTTGACTTAGATACAATTTCTGTAGACAAAGTGCTTCATATCCCTGAAGATCATATCCAGGGAAAATCCAAACAGATGAAAGACATTCCTCTACCTCCTACAACAGGGATGGCAAACTTGCAGCCTGTAGGTCGGATGTGTCATGTGCTGGCCATGCCCACGCCTAATTTAGCAAAGGGGGAAAAGTCATAATACATCACGTGATGCCGCTGTGACAACATGAGTGTGACACCCCTGTCCTAGAAAAGTAGGATAGTTGATTAAAACATCAACAATCTTTGATATGCTGACGATACAACTCCTCTCTCAGAAATCAAAGAAAACCCGGAACATATGATCAAGGAAATCAAAGAAGAAAATAAGAATTTTGGCCACTTCCTGAACAACAAAAGACCAAGCTCATGACCAGTGTGAGGAAGGGAAACGTCAAAATAGTAATTGATAGTGAAGAGACAGAATTCACTTTGCAAGGATCACAGATAGCTCAAAGCAGTAAATGCAGCACAGAAATAAAATGTTGGATTGCACTGGATCGTACAGCAATGATGAACATAAGCTGAATAGGGCAAAGAAAGAGCATCAGCCTGGAAACCAAATGTAGGTTCGTCTGTTCTAGTGTGTTCCCCATAGACACTTATGGCTGTGAAAATTGGACCTTAAAAATAACAAGACACAAAGAAAATTGACTCGTTGAGTTGTAGTGCTAGAGAAGCTCCTGCATATTCCTTGGACAGCAAAGGTAACCAACAAATAAGTACTGGAGTGCATA
Organism: Myanophis thanlyinensis; assembly: GCA_017656035.1. NCBI lineage: Eukaryota > Metazoa > Chordata > Lepidosauria > Squamata > Homalopsidae > Myanophis > Myanophis thanlyinensis. The sequence goes on from JAEANM010002186.1 coordinate 11,687, forward strand.
ATACCAGACATATCATTAGAAGGCAAAATCATGAACCTTCATCTCACTGACCTTAGTCACGTCATGCAGGGAATTCACTGGAGAAAGCAATTATGCTTGGAACAGTTAGTGGTAAAAGGAAACCAGGCCATCAAAGGACACAATGGCTGGACACCATCAAAGCTGACACCAGTCATAGCATCGAAAAACTCAAGTAGTGTAAGATTGGAAGACATGGAAAGATATGGGCCATAGAATCGTCAAGAGTTAGACTCCACTAAATGGACATCATCATCAGGTTCCCTATGGTTAGGGAATTAACTCAGAAAGCTTAAACTGCCCAAGGAGCTGCTGATCCAGTTCTACAGAAGAATTACTGAGTCAGTCATCTGTACCTCTATAACTGTCTGGTTTGCTTTTGCAACCCAACAAGACAGACACAGACTACAGAGGATAATCAGAATTGCAGAAAAAACAGTTACTACCAACCTGCCTTCCGAGGACCTGTATACTGCACGAGTCAAAGAGGGCTGGGAAAATATTTAAGGACCAGTCATATCCTAAACATAAACTGTTTCAACTCCTACCCTCAAAACGACGCTATAGGGCACTGCACATCAGAACTAGACACAACAGCTTTTTCCCCCCGAATGCCATCACTCTGCTAAACAATTCCCTCAACACTATTTACTAAGTCTGCATTACTATTATTCTCTTCGTTCCATCACCCACCCTCCCCACTATAACTTGTTGCTTGTATCCTTGTGATTTATATTGTCTCCTAGGATGATGACTGCTTATTTGTACCCCAAGACTATCATTAAGTATCTTATGATTCCTGACCAATGTACCATTTCCTTTATTGTCCACTGAGAGCATATGCAGGGAAGAGAAATCCCTTGTGTGTTCAATCACACTTGGCCAATAAAGAATTATATTCTATCCTATTCCCTCCCCAGATTTTGGGGTGGGTGGGTTGGGGGTTGCTGGGGATGGTTACCTCCCACAGGACAGCTAGTCTGATATCCTCAATGGGGAAAATAGATGCTTCTCTGGCTGGCTCAGGAGTTCTGGGAGTTGAAATCCACAAGCCATTAAAAGGGCCACCTCTGCTCTAAATGTTGACCAGCACCTATCTTCTTTCTACCATGTGAGGTGGTCAGTTGAGAGGCCGCCTTTGTTCTCAATATAAAACCTCTTCCTTTCTCGCCTTTCCTGCCGGCATGTTGACTCTGCCATTTGGTTTCTGCAACCACACGGGCTGCCTTTTGCACATACCAGCGAATTGCTTCACTTACACGCAAGAAAATGATGAATTTTCAAAGACACCCCCTCCCCCTCCTTTCATAAGTTCACAGTCTCTGGTGTAGGGGCTGAAGGAGCGACCCTGTGTCCAGTTTTTCTGGAGTTTTCTGATAAATTGTGGGTGTTAGCCCTGCCGGCCTCCCAAATCGGAAAGAAAAGCCAACTAGGCGGTCATATCAGAGGGAGGGCCATGGGTCGTCGATTCACGGGGAGGAAAACCGATAAATTGGGGCCCCACGCTTTATCGTGCCTTACTTAACCACGACTGATTAAACGGCTGGCAAGCGAACTCCCTTTGCCCCGCGCCCACCCGCCCTCAGACACTCCTTGTAAAATGTCAGCCTTCGTTCTCCACAAATTCCGAATAGATAAGGCGGGATTGACTCAGAGGAGCCGAGCGGGAGGGGCGCGAGCGGCTTCCAGTTTAAAAAGAAGCGGAGCAGCGCCTTCTTCCCACCACCACCATCCATTTTCTTCCCCCCAGGTGACTTCTACCCCAGTAAAAGAAACCCCGCAACGGAGCAGGAAACTCCCGGCTCCTACACCAGGGTGGTACGCCGACCTTCCCGATCCGGTAGGCGAAGGGAATTTGGCGCCGGGGAGGGGCTAGGAGGGAGAGGGCCTCGCAGGGGGCGGGAAAGCGAGGAGGTCCCCGCCTCTCCTTGGGTTTTCCTCGCGTGCAGCCCGATCGACGGTCGGCGCTTCTCTCCGATCCCCTCCGGGCAGGTAGGTAGGTAGGTAGGTAGGTAGGGCGCGCTTGCTTTCCCCCCTCTTCCCAATTGTTTCCTCCTAGCGGTTTCTCTTTCCTTCGAGGACTCCCTAAGAAGCGCGCTCCCGATCCCCAGCCGCCGCGCTTTTAGGGTAGGTTGCGATCCTGAAGGTGCGCCGATCCCATCGGAGGGTGGAGGAACTTTGCCCGGGGACAAGTGCAACGAGTTACTTCGATTTAACAACAACAACAACAACAACAAAAAGACTCGGGGACTTGCGGTGTTTTGTTTTGTTTTTTTTCTCCTTCCGATATTGAAAAGTAGCTTGGCGTGCTTGTTTAGGAGAACCTCTAGAACTCAAGAGGAAATCCCTCGCCCCAAATTTTACCTTCTCTCTGTCTCTGGTATCTACAACCGATTTACTTATGGTGGGGGGGGGGGAGGAACGATGACGAACCGGCGGGATGTATGAATGACCGCTTTTGTAAACGTTTTATTTACAACAGAGGGGGGAACTGTACAGCGAGTAGGTTTTAGGTCTGCTTAATACAAATCCCTTTTCCTGCCTGGATTTTCCTCGGAAGGGAAAAAAATAAATAAAGAGATTTGGGCAGCGCGCAGAACTCCGAAGTGGCTGGGCAGTTGTCTCCACCTCGCTTTTTTCCCCCTCTCCGCCCTTGGGCTGGAGTGAGGAGGAAGTGGAGGGCCATTCATCAACGTTGGGGACAGGTGGCTCTTTCGAAAGAGCGAGCATGGCCTTGGCTAGGAAAAAGTGGTAGCTGCTGGGCGTTTTCCATTCGCATGTGGAAGCAATACAGTCGGGTGGAAAAACCCAGAGTCTTAAGGTAACCTTCAAGAGGAAGGTGCAGGAAGGCAGGCAGAGTGGAGTTTTACAACTGGGAGGAAGTAGTGGTTCAGCCCACTCTGCTCTTTCCTGTTTTAAATAATAATAAAAAAAGAAGTTCCCTGACACTCTTGAAAGGCTGACAAATTGCAACCCAGGGGACAAAAGTAAACTTTTCCAGATGCACAAAAGTGTGCTTTTTGCATCACCCAGGATAATTGTGCCAAGGGCAGAAACAAAATGCAAAGTGTACTTGTGGGATGCTCATCTTGGACTTTCGGTAGGTGGAAAAAGTAAGTTCATAAAGCGTGCAAACTTCCTGTTGCTGGTAATCTGACTGTCAGCTCTGGCAAGTTTCAGAGCTTCATTTTTAGACCACTACATCCTTTGTAAGTCAACTGTTGCAGCCACCACTCAAGAAACTCGCCTTCTCTCCCCCCCCCCCCACACCAGTGATGACTGCAAGACTGATCTACAATGGGCCTCCTAGCTTAAAGTGAGATGTTGAGCTTTGAAAATTGTCAAAGTTGGCAACCAGATGCAGTAAGAACAATAAAAGTGTTGATGGGTAAGTTGATCCTAACTAGACATGGCATAATTGGCTCCAGATAATTAAGAGGAGAGCCTAGAGAAATTGTGCTTTAGTTGTAGGAGAGATAGACTTAATGGAATGGCAGCGTGCATGTACATGTTGTGGGCACACTCATATCTGACTTAGCACCTCGGTGCTAAGAGCACCAGCAGAGAAAAAACTAGTTGCAACATGGATGTTCAGTGAATCTGAGTTTTCCTGCCTTGAGTGGAAAGGAATGCTGGTGTTGAGCCATCATCGTTTTAGTCATTGTCTGTTCACTGCAGAATGAAGACCTCATCTGTATGTTTCCAACCTATATTGTCCTGAACTTTCTTTTGCCAATTGGCTCCGCAATACCTGCTGATGTGGTTGATCCATCTTGTTTTATTTAGGCCTCTTTTGTGGATGCTTTTTATCAAGTGGGATCCAGTCTATGACTGCCTTGGTCCATGTGCCATCAGTTCTTGCTATTTCCATTTCAATTCTTTTACTCTCTTGATGATATCATATATTTTCATTTGTTCTCATGTGCAGGTCTTTCTAACTTGTCTTGTAATGCTCACCATGTATCTTTCCATGACACTTTGAGGCTATCCGTAGTTTTATATTGATTGTGAGGTTAGTGTCCAGGTTTCACCGGCACATGTTCGAGCAAGTAGGACACACTGATCGAAAACTTTTCCCTTCAGGCATAGGGGGAGGTTTTCTTGAAAATTAGCTTGGCGAATGCCAGCCAACCACAATTAACACGTTCAGTTTCCTTTATTGTATTCATCTTCCATTGAGATCCGTTGGCCAAGGTATATGTAGTGGTCTACTATATTTAGTTGTTCTCCAGATACATATATATATACATTCTTCGGTGAATTTATTAAACATAACCTGAATAATGGTATAAACATGAAGAGGTATGGAAACAAAATTCTGAAATTTTTAAAGATGGAATGTGGGGAGAAAGGGACAGTAGTAAGAGCCCCAGGAAAAGCCTTACTTCTGGATCTGACTCTAGCGAATCAGTGCTGCATTTCAAAGAAAGAGGCATAAAACTGAAATGGAAGCAGGCTGCTGAACACTATCAAGACAATGAGCAAAAAAGGACTTTATAGATTTGACAAGTACTGTAGCATACAGAAGTATGAAATTAAAGTCTGAATCTTTAGGAAGGGGTGGTGGTAACTTTTTTTTTATTCCCTCTTGTTTGAGAACAGCAACATCAAAATGTCACCTTAAATTAAATTTTACCCTGGGGCGGAAAAACCCTGAGAGTTATCAGGAGTAGAATCTGTGCTGAAGGACTGTGAGTTCCGTGCAGTTTTATTCCCCCAAGCAGAATCCCTGCTGTTATGTCACTTCACACTTGTTTCCATCACTGGCGCTTTGTGCTGTGTATTTGGCAGGTAGAAGAACAATGTTGAAGGACTTCTATATATCTACAGCATATCTCTTGGTGTGTCCTTTAGAAGCTTGCTTAATGTAATTTTAGGATTAAAATTTGGGCGTGAAAAATTAAATTATGTCTTTAGTTTCCATTTGTGATGTTTTATTAGTTTGTAATCCTTTCTGTATGTGCTTATTGTGAGATGATTGTTATTTGTTTGCGACACAGGATTGCCTCCAACTGCCAGATAGGCGGCAAATAATTTGATAATAGGGGATATGCTCAGAATGCAACTCAGGTCTATGGTATCCCAGAATCACTTAATAATGAGATGGCCAGCATACAAATGTAATAAATCTGTCAGCTGAGTATAATGTTGTTTGCTTTTAAAATCCAAAGGGTACTCCTAGCTTAAGGCAAATTTCTTCTGCCTGCAATAATACTTAAAGCAGCTACTGAATAGGTACAGTAGATGATTCAGGAAGTCGCCTTCTTTAATCTAAAATTATGTCCACAATTACTAGGTTGGTAGATGATAATCACAAGAGCTACATTTTGTCCAGAATCTTACTTGTCCAATAAATAAGAGCAAAGAAGAGCAGAGTAATAGCTGGTTGAGTTTCTACTAAAATAGTTTTCCAAGTCCAGCAGTCAAGAAATGTTCTAAAGTAACATGTTCTATTTTTGTTAGTCCTTAATGAGTTCAGGCTCCTATTTGGTTACAAAAATAAATAAAAAATTGTCAGCACTCCTTCTTTTGACCCAACTCTGTATATAAGGTAAAAAGGAACGTTTTACACCTGGTTAAACAGCGGATCATTTTTCATGTTCAAATACTGGCACAGTATGTTTGCAGCTTTATACCAGTGACTCTTTTTGAAGCTCTTCTCTTGAAATGGATCCTTTTTAAAATTAGTAATAGAAGATTACAGGTGGCTGAAGTATTAACGAGTCTCGTTTGTTACAAATAATTGGTGGGAGTTTTTTACTTTGGGGTTTTTTTCTGACAGGAGACTGGCCAATGTATAATATTACACTTGATTTCTGCAAGACTTGTGTTATGATCAATGCCATCTTTAAAACCTTTTACCCACCATTCTTTAAGACAATCCTCAATGGAATTTGAAACCATCATGGCATCTGGTAGCTCATTTAAATGGTTCCATCCATTTTCAGCCTGAAAACTGATTAAACGCAGACTCTCTAGCTTTAAAATCAGCTACTCTTAATTTTGAATTTTTCTCCATCTTGTCTGTTGAACAGCTTTTTAAAAATCGACAGCTTTTGGATTAGCCATGGAAAGATATATGGTCAGTTTATTATGTTATTGATTTGTTAAGTTTCTTCCCCCACATCTCTGTGTTTCCATTCCTACAACAGCAGTGTTGAGAGTTAAGCTGAGTTGAGAGAGAACAATTGGCCCAAAGGTGAGTTTGTGTAGCTGAGGAGACTCTTGTTTTGGTCTCCCTAATCCTAGACCTAAACCAACTACCTGGTATGTCACTCTGGCTAGTTGTCTTTCTTCTCTATTTCTATTATTTTTGTATTTCTTCTCCCTCTGATATTCCTATTTATGATTTCTTCCCTAGAACTAGTAATATACCTACCAATTTATAATTCTTCATACTTATAAAGCAAAAACTACGGCATATGTTTTTGTACATGCAAATGAGATGGCATATATATATGAGATGTTTGGGTGTGTATGTGCATGTATGTATGTATGTGTGTGTTTTATAATATATAAAATGATAGCAGTGTTCCAATATTTGAGAGGCCGCCACAAAGAAAAGAGGGTCAACCTATTTTCCAAAGCCCCAAGAGGCAAGACAAAAAAACTAATGGCTGGAAACTAATCAAGGAAAGAAGCAAACAAGAACTAAGGAGAAAATTTGAAACCCTGGTTGAGAAGAATCAACCAATAGAATGGCTTGTATTCCGAATTTGGTGGGTGCTCCATCGCTGGAAGCTTTTAAAAAGAATCTTGTATAGATTCTCTTGCTTGTGTAGGGGGTTGAACTAGATGACCTCCAAGGTTCTTTACAACTCTTGTTATTCTCTGTTCCATATCTATGTTCTATAATGCAAATGAGATGGTATTTGGGATAAGAAGAGATAGATACCTAGGACTTTGTTCTGTCTTCCATGTATACAGACTGACAATATAGAAGTTAGCAGTGGAGATAAGGGAAAGATTTGTTCTATGTTTATTTGCCATACATCATATATTATAACAGCTTTCCTTCAGCTCCCAACTGTAATGGTGTTACCAGCAGTGGCTAAATACATTCTTTTTGAGGCCAGTTTTGCCAGTTAAGTTTTTTTAAGAGGGCAATCAATCTTTGTGCCCAAGAAGTTCTTGATATGCCATTAATTTTTTTTTTCAGAGGACAAGCAATTTCATGTGGTGGTATGCAGATCCCCCCTCATATCTTTTATTTTAAGCATTGTCATCTGAAATCACATCAGATTTTTTAAGTCATTTACAAATACAAACACACACACGTAGGATTCCACAGCTGCCATCATCTAGAGATTTGCAAATGTTTGTCCCCACCTTTGAAAATCACATTGCCAACTCCAATGGCGCATGAACAAATTATTCATATTAACTGATACTTGACCTAAAGACCAACAAAGGTTCAGTGCAATATAGCTACTCATTAAAGCAGAATGGGCAGAAGGGTGATTACTACTCTATTTCCGTGACGCCTAAGGTCTTATAAATCAAGTTAGTTGTTAAATTTTAGCATTAATAAGTGACCAAAGTATTTAACTCCATCTGGTAGATCATATTTCTCAATGAATTTGCACCAGAGAAACATAGAATTTCTTTTTTAAGTTGTTGAGTTGCTTCTCTTTACTGGTTCCACTTGGGTTATAATAGAACAGCTCCAGCTTTTATCAGATGCTTTATCTATTTATAAAACAGGTACAGTACTGTATACATATACTAAATCACTACAAGTACGTACTACATAGGTTACAGTTCTGTATCTAGTGATTTGTGCTATTATACTGATTAAAGCAGAATATGTGTGTGTGTGTGTGTATAAATTGAGTTTCTCAAGAATTGTAAGTTCTCTTAATTTCCTACAGATTTCCTCTGTAACTTCAAAAGTAGCTGCTTCTCTGTTTGGTGTTACAACTGAAAACTTGAGCGTATTTGTTCTGACATTAGTAAAATAACGTAATGCACTTTTGATTTTTGTGGCTAATTTCTCATCACTGACCAAGGGTATTTTACATGTAATCCTAGACTTCAAAGTTAACAGATAAATATATCTACTTGTCACTTTATAAAAAGTAAATTAACCCGCTCTCCATAATAATTTAGGGTCTTTTCAGATTTGGCTGAGATAATTTGCTGCAGTGGGACACCATTATGATACTAGACAACTTTCAAACATTTCAAGGGAAGATCCTCCACCCACTTACCAGTCAAGGATACTGGGAGTATTAATGGTGGGGGTTGGCGTGCTATAAGGTCCATGGAGTTGCAAAGAGTTGGACACAAATTAGAGAATGGATAACAAGTCAAGGATATGTACAATGTCATTCGTTTTTTAAAGCAAATTAATTGTTGCATCTCTGCTAAAAAGTTGCTTGCAATATTATCTCTTTATTATCCACTTATTTTTATTAACTTGATTCGTAAGGAACTTGAGTGTGTTTAAAAAGGTATAAATCTCTTTTGCATTAAGTGTTGTTAGTGTTGAGAGAACTGCACTGGGGAGATCAAATGCTGACTATTTGGGGGAGTGTCTTGATAAACCTGTGAATCCTAGGAAGGGTAATGCCTGTTACTATCATTGTGCTCAATTACTTTGCCTCCCATAGAAGAGGTGCTCTTGAAAGACACAGGGCATCTGATCTTGACATCCATTCAAAACATAGTTTTAGACTTCTCAGATCCATTATCTGCCGAACTTCTTCCACATCTCGGAAACCTGTTGTCTCTCCAAGTTCCTAGACCCTAAACCAGTAGTGGTGAACCTTTTACATACTGAGTGCCGAACAGTATGCGCTTTGCACGTGCCATCTGCACTTATATGCGGCTCCTCCACATGCGCTGCATGTGCAACCGCACCGTGTGCATATGCATGCATCTTTTGTACGTGCAAAGCACATGCGCTGCATGCAGGCACTCACACACACATGAGCAATCGTGTGCATGCGCAGGAGAGCTCCGCAGACCACCTAGATTTCCTGCTGCAATTGCGCACATGTACAGCGAAGGCTCGGAGACCAGGGTCTCTGCAATCGCATAGGCGTGCATGCACAATTGCCTGTGCACGCTCAGCTGGAGGTAAGTTGGCTAACAGCTTGTGTACCCAGCAAGATGGCTCTGCGTGCCACCTGTGGAACCCGTGCCATAGGTTCACCATCATGGCCCTAAACCATGCTTGTCTGAATGCTTGCCTGTGAACATCTAAAGATGTAGCTGCAAGTAAGCAGCTTAGTGTTTTCCTGGCACTATGCCTCTTTTTCTAAGTTGTTGTGAAAAGAGTAGTTGTGCAACGGGAAAAGGAGGGAGTGTTTTTTTCTTTTTTTAAAGAAGGTAGATGAGTTACCCATTTGGACCCTGTGCTGTTCCAAACAGGTCTCCTAAATAAGGCTGTAGGTAACAGGTTTCAAGCTTTCTGTGAACAAAAGATACTGTTGTGCTGCAGCACAATTGCTGTCTCTGTTTTTTGTTTTGGTGTTCTATCTTTCTTTCCTGTAGTTTTTGGCAGACTTGTTTCTGCTAAAATTCTCCTCTTTTTTTTTTCAGCTTATAAGAAGTAATTATCCTGCAGGATGGTCAAAGTGAGCTAAGTTTCCTTAATAAGGTGGTGTCAGTAGAAGCGTTGATTGTTATCTCATTCCAGCTGAGCATCTGGCATGTGCCTCAATGGGATTTTGGTGAGGGTGTCAGATAAGCTCCACAGGCGAGAATGGAGAGCACAGAGTAATCCTGCTCAAGACTGGATTGCTCCCAGAGGGAAGAGAGCTTTGAAAGCTGCCAACATGGAAAGTCTCAAAGGGGAGATCTGTGACGGGTACATAATTTATGACTGTGGTTCCTCAACCCCAAGCCTTTTAGGACGAACAAGCATGCCTTTGAAAAGCTACCTTTTGAAGAAGCTCCCTGTATTGTTTTCCAATTTTTATGAGAGATCTATCCTCCAGATTGGCCCTGGAATGAATGCATAGTAGTGTTCACAAAGCCATCCAATCTGTGCTGTGTCTTGTCTCATGTACACACAGACTTGTTTGCAGGAATTCTCTAGAGCATTTTTCCCAGAGTAAGCTCTTTGTCTGGCATATAGTAGGTGTATTTGGCGAGGTGGGGTGGTATGATAGCTTGCAGAGAACAAGGAATGTACTACCTAACAAAATTATCTATTTTCAAAGTCAAATGATTTCTTCCCCCTACTGTAATAAATTGGTTTATGTACAGGGGAAATCTATCTTTCCTTGCCATTACGAATTCAGAATAAATTCTAACAGGAAAAAAGGAAGAAAAGCTTCTAATAGTGAGGATAGTTTTAACACCCACCCCGGTAGTAGCTCTTTTGTCTTCAGCCATTGTTGGAGGAAAAAAGAATCAGAAAAGTATTGTCACAAACATTAGTGGACAAAAGCTGAGCTCTTTTTTTCTACAGGACGAGGTATAGAATTTTATTTTTAACTTATCAGACATATGCCATCAGGAATAATCTGTTGCTAGACCTTGGTAAACAGTTGGAAAGGGTAAAGTAAGAAATGGATCAGCAAGCTGTGTGCCACAGGTCTGCCATTGGTGGCTTGAAATGTGCTGTAGGTATGTTTCAAGCTTAGGGTGACTTAATTCCTAACACTGGGGAACAGAAAAAATTATAGAAAGTAAGAAAATCACATGTTGCGATGAATATTTATGGGACCTTTCCCAACTTCCACATGTCTACTGAACAATGAAGGGCTTCCATTTGCATGGATTTAATGACATGAGGAATATCCTTGGATCTTGTGAAAAATGGCTATGTCAGCCCTGTAAATTGAGTTCATAGTTCTGTGAAAGTAGATATAGTTCTCGACTTACAACAGTTCATTTAATGAACTCACTTATGAGTTATCACTTTTGACTGTTGCAGCATCCCATGATTACGTGACCAAAACTCAAGACACTTGGCAACTGGATCATATTTATGATGGGTGCAGTGTCCCGGGATCATGTGTCATAGCACAGAAATTTTGGGCTGAGTTGTGATCATAAGTCAAGGATTACCTGTATAATGTCTGTTTAAGAGGTTTTTTTTTCTAGTTATTCAGTGGATTAAAGATGTGATATTACTGTACTTGAATTTTACCAACAAGTTGCTTAAAGAAATCAATTATTTATAAAATGATGATAATATATATTTTATTGAAATTGAGTAAAGTTAAATTCATATAAATAAGAGTGTCTGGCCACAATTATGTATATACTGAAGATCTGTTTGTATGTCTTGGAAGGGAATTATGAATAGAATCAAAAATAGCTCCATCATTCTTCTACTAGGTCATTTGTTATTTAATGAATTTCCAGATAGTACTGCTCCAGTTTGTCACAAGTGCTGGGAAAGTTCATTAAACATTTCATACAAGTATTAATTTAGATAATGCTTACCACCCACCAAAGTGGTTTGAACAATGTAGTTTCCTTGCTGAGATGTTGCATCCCCATGAACATCTTCATGAGAAAAGCTTCTACATGAGACAAGACAAAAGATATTCAGGGACCCACAGGTGTGAAAGCCGATACTTTCAGCACTGTATACAGGTAATTTTTTGACTTACGACCATAACTGAGTCCATATTTCGGTTGTTCAGCGAGACAGTTGTTAAGTGAGTTTTGCCCCATTTTGTGACTTTTCTTGCCACAGATGTGAAGTGAATTATTGTAGTTAAGTTAGTAACATGTTTGGTAAGTGATTCTGGCTTCCCCATTACGTATTAGAACAGTGTTTCTCAACCTTGGCAACTTTAAGATGTTTGGACTTCAACTCCCAGAATTCTGAGCGTTGAAGTCCAAACATCTTAAAGTTGCCAAGGTTGAGAAACACTGTATTAGAAGGTTGCAAAAGGTGATTGCATGATCCAGGACACTGCAGCTGCCATAAATATGAGACCGTTGCCAAGAGATTGATGCCACTTGAGAGATTTTATGAGGAGTGGAACATCAGCACTGAGCATTCTGGTTTTCGTATTTCTTAACCAGGGTTATGGTAATGAGGCACTATAGAACTATTCTTGCCATTACTTGTTTATATAAGGGAAAGATGCTATTTATACAGATTAGGGATTATTTATACAGATTAGGGATTATTTATACAGATGGGATGTTTGAGCACTATTCTGTTTAAAACCACCTTCCGAGAGAGAGCACTCTGTGTTTTCCTTTCCCGAACTTAGTTTAATATCTTCAATTTCAGTACAGCATTACAGGATGTCCCCTGTGATTATGATTAATTGTGGCATTAATATTTCCGCTTTATATAACTGGATGTTATCAGTCTATTGTCCTTGCTAAGTAATTCATTAAAAACGGTGTTTCATGTCAAAGGAATGCTGTTCTTATATTTCATATCTCTCTTTTCATGAGACATAGCTGTTAAACTAGCGACTTAGTCATCTGCAGTTTTTCCTAATTTGGTGCTCATCTGATAGTGATATGATCCCCAGAATTCATGGGCAACAACTCATCCAAGTTCAAGAAAAATACTGTAATATTTTGAGCTAATCTGCTTTTGTCCAACCCTTTTATTAGAATAGTGCCATGGGACGTCATTAAAAATGCAAGTACTGTAGATATTGTTGGGACCAATTGTTTATCAAACAATTTCCTCCTCTATATTTTACACAAAAATATATTCAATAAAGCTGATTGGCAATAACACTTTTCTAATATTTTCTAGTATTCTACGGTAATATTTAAAGGTATGAAAGTAAGTATCTCATTTCATTTTTTTTCATAGCTTTATGTCAATTCTGCAGGAATTTTCAAAGAGGGCTATTAACCAGTTTAAAGATCATTTGAGTTTCTTCTCTGAATCCAATCTTTCTTCTTCCCTTAGTTTTTTTATCAGTACTGGGAGATGGATTGGTCATTATTTTCATTTAATAGAAGAGGGTAGGTTTTACAAATACCTTTCTCTTCAGTCTTGATATTTCCATCTTCATACAGTATCTTTGTACATGACTAATGGTGTTATGAGAGCTGGTTTGAGTTGCTTGTGACTTAGCCATTAAGAACGATGTGAACGATGCTACTATGGCTTACACTCCGCAAGCTTTTTACTATGACATGTAAAAACATAGCCTGCAAACCTTGTGTAAAAGGAAGCCTTTGTGAAATCTGCATGCTGAAAAAAATACCTCCTGGCTTAAGAATCCACCAGGTTTTATCTAATTTATAGGAGAAAAAAGTGCTCTGTTTGATGAGTAATGTGTTAAAATGTAATTTCACAATTGCACAGACTCTCCTATCCCCACAAAACCATCTTGTGTAACTGATTCCAGGAAGGAATAGCTTCTTTGGTTTAGCAGTAATTTTATTATGATTATAATACAGGAAGAAAAAAAAATGAATCCCCATTCTCAACACATAGCCTTTCTTATCTTATCAGTTACTCCCCTATAGCTATTCCATTTAAAATAGGGCATACCAACTAAGCCAGGGGTGGGCAAACTTGGCCATTTTGTGACTTGTGGACTTCAGCTCCCAGAATCCCTCAGCCAGCTTTTGCTCTCT
>JAEANM010002187.1:0-15426 GCA_017656035.1 Myanophis thanlyinensis
CACACACACACACAACCCGGGCCCTCCGAAGGAGCAGGACTCCTCGCCCCAAAGAGTTGAGAAACCAGGGCCGAAGAATCTTCGTGGCGCCCTGGTTGGGGTCTGGAAGGAGACCTTTAAGGAAAAGCGCGCAATTTCCCTGGTTGCGAGAAGGCGAGAAGCCTTAGATCTCCACTAAACAGAAGCCGGGCCAACCCGGCGAGATCCTGGCAGGCTCCTTTTGCTCCTTTCCCTGTTCGGGAGAACCGGAGGGAGGCCATCCCGCCTGTCTCCCGCCGCCCTTGAAACGCAGAAGAAGCCAACTTTGGAAGGGAGAGGGGCGGGCGAAGAGATTGGACCGGGCTCGCCAAATGTGCTGGGCTTTAGAAGCAGCGCTGGGGATCTGATTCGGAGCCAGGAAGAAGGCCAGGCAGCCGAGGGCCGCCTTCCTACCTCGAGGCTCGGAGAGAACGGCTGCGCTGCTGCTCCGAGGATCAGCCCTTTGCCGGTGGGCAGGAGAGAAAAAGCTCCAGGAAGATTCTCCCGAGAAACCAGGGAAGGAGGGTGGCCTTTCCATTGGAAAGGGCAACTGTGACACCAGTAACAATTATCGATGGTGATGATAATTATATTTATTGTAACAGCAACACTAACCTGAATAATAATAATGTTTGCAAATTCTGAATGGTGAAAGCTTGGACGGGAGAGTTGGGGTTGGGGTGGGTTGTTGGGATGGTTGGTTTTGTTTTTGTTTTTTCCTTTTAATCTGCTACATGTTTGTATCAGGATGCCCTTTCCTTTCCCGGCCGGTGCCCAGTTTTATCAGGGAGATGGGGGCACTAATTCAGTGCTGATCAAGAACCGGCTGTAGGGTAACTTGACCCGCAGCTTCAGGGGAGTTTCCTGGGCAGTCTTAGGGTCTCTATCTCTCCCCCCACCTTCCATAAATCAGCCAGTTTGATTAATCTTTACAATTTGTCTTTTAAAACAAACAAGGGCGAATTATCAGCTCGTTAACTGAGATTTTATCACTTGTCTAAAACAAACCTTCCCCACGGAGTGGTTGCTTGTGGGGAAGTGTGATAATTTTAAAAAAATGATTTTAATTGATAATAGATTGCTACGAATGTATTAATATCAGGATTAACCGAAGGATGCTGTTAGCTAGAGGGACGCAGCAGTGACATTTCCTTTTATCCCATCAGATTTCAAATGATAATCTCGATAGGGTTGCTGGAATGTTGGTGATACCTAATGCAAAACGCTGGCTCACTTTGGTAATTAAAATCTTGCTCTATTGGCCCCTGAATCTCTCGGCGTTGTTTAACCTGAAAGCAGGCAGGAGGAGAAAGATGCCCAGATGAAAATAAACTTTTTGTTTGAGCCTTATTTTCAGGGATTTTTTTTTTATAAAAAAAAACGCGTTTTCTTTCGCACATGGTTTTGTTTTAAACAACGTTCTCTTCTACCTATTATGAAAAGAAGAGGGAAGATAATTATAAAGGCAGTTTCTCTCCCTCCATGTCTGGCAGAGGTAGTAGATGAGTTTTCTTCCAGTCGTTGCTCTCTTGCTGAATTGTCCACAACATTTGACACGGCCTGGCCTGGTTTTGTCCCAGGCAAACCGGTGTCAGGCAGTGATGGGATCTTCTCTCCTTCTGCACATCCTGTCCGGACTCTCGATCTTGTAGATCCGAGTTTCCAAATGTCACTTTCCTGGTAGCTGCTGCTGCTGCATTGTTTCGATCCTCAAGCGCGCGCGGCCGCGCGCACAGGCGCGCGCACACCAATTACCCCCTCAACGTGTATGGGTCTTTGTGCGTCCTACCTCGAGGACGGGCGCTGTAAGTTCGCAGGCGAAGCAGAAGCTTTGTGGAAAACCAGGAAGGTTGGTTTGGAAGGGGACTGGGGGAAAGCAGCAGCCTCCGGGCCTCGGGAGCGGCTTGCTCGCCTGCAGCCTCTAAGGGCTGTGGCGGTGATGTGCTGCGCTCCGGCGGCACCTTTGTCCCCAGGCGTCCAATGACCCCGAAGGACGAGAGGCGCCTTCTAGACTCCAGACCTCCCATCTGCCGGGCAGGATCCGTTTGGCGAGAATGTCGCTTTTCTCCTCGGTTTCCAGCCGTGGGAAAAGAGGAGTGGCCTGGTCTGGCCGCGTGGGTGCCTTGCAGCCACGGTTCGGCCTCTGTGCTTTCCGCCGCAGAAATATTCGTGGGTCGGCGCCCTTGCCACGCCGGCTCGCCCCCCCTCCCCGCCGCCCGGAGTTTGGCGGCTCCTCTTGGCTGCTTTGAAAGGGGGTCTTTCCTGGGATTAACATGCAAAGGGGGGGGGGGAGGCTGAAAGGCATTCAAAGAGGCAGCGTCGTCCCAGTTCCAGCAGGGGACCCTTCCCTCCCCCGCACTTGCCCTTCTCCCCGCGGCGACCCGGGGTGGGATGCCCGCGGGCAGGGGAAAAGAGGGGTCGGGGGTCGGAGCGGGCGCTTCTCTGCGCCTTCCCGCCCGCCTCGTTTTAGAATCTGGAATTGTTTTGTCTGGGTGGGAAGGTGACCGAGAGGCAACGGGCGGGCGGGCGGGCGGGCGGGAGAAGGGCGGCCGAGGGTTCAGATCCCCGGCTGCTTTGGGGAGAAGGAAGGCAGCAAAGGGCGGCGGAGTAGCGTTTGGGGGGCTGATTATTAACAAGTTCATTTCCGGGCGAATTTGGCAGCGGCGGGTGACGTCAGAGCCCAGGCGTCTCCCTGACTGGGGCCGCCCGGTTGGGAGAACTAGACTCCTATTGCCCGGTTCCTGGCTGTCAATCCTCCGTTTCCCCTCCCTTTCAGAAAGGTGGGCTTCTCTCTCTCTCTCTCTCTCATTACGCAAGGTCCACAGGCAGAAGGGAGCTAAACGACGCCCCCCTTGCTTGCTTCGTGTGGAAATGTCCACTGTCCGACTGTCATGTTGTTGGCCTCCTATTTCCCCAGTCCCCAAATCTTTGGCCATAAAGGGAAGGCTTAGGACAATTAGCTTTCTTCCCGCCTCTTCCCGCACCTCCCCCGCCATCTATCGCAGGAATGCGGGATTTCGTACATTCAACAGGTATTGGGGGGGGGGGGTTTAACCTAGCCTAGCCTTAAAGCATATTCCCGTCAATAGGGGTCACGCGACTTGATCTCAGCCTCCCCGAACCCCCTTCCCGGGAAAGCCTTTTCTTACTTTCCATCCAAAAAGGAATTGCCACCCCAACTACCCTTAGGAAGGGAGCTGGCTTGCTGATCAGCGCCGCCGATTCGGACACCCGCGCACAATGTGCGTAGGCTACACCGTTTTAGATTAGTGTGTGCACCCACCATATGGCCATATAAGGAGAGATTCCATTTCATTCTTGTCCAAGATCACCTAGAAGTGCATGGGGAAGATTATGCCCTGGGAGAGAGAGAGAGAGAGAGAGAGAGGGTGTGTGTATGGGGAGGGAGGGGGAGAGGAACATTCAGCCACCGTTTCCATTTTATCCAGGAGGCAAAAGCTGCAAGCTTTCCAGATGCACAGGGCTCTTTGGGGAGAATAGGAGAAAACGGGAAGAAAAGAGTCCTGCCTAAACTTAAAGTTTACAGATTGTCTCCCCCACTACTACAATACGGTACTAGCATTTGAAAAAGTGGAAAGATTTTTTTTTTGCCTGCTCTGTTTCACTCTCCTGCTCATTTTAGCCTGTAGATAATTCATGCTGACACTCGTTTCATTTACACCAATGAGTTTATACAAAATGGATTATATCTCCTTTAGTGACCTCAAATAAAAGGCACCATAACTGCTTTCTGTTTATAAGTCCTGGGAATGTTAAGAGAAGTGCAAGGGATCCAGGGTGGATGAGGGTGGGGAAGGGCTTCAAATAATAGCCAAGAGGCCAATATCAGGGTCAGGATAGATCCCATCCCCTTGTGTTTACTGCTAATACTGAAGTTCACTTCTGCTACTGGGGAGAACTGTATAGTTTCTTCCCTGTTATATTTATGTGGGTATTTGTTGATTAATGCTTAAGCCACATTTAAGCCAATCAAGCATCTATTTTAAAAATACCCCTCCCCTCTGAGATATTTGGTCCACAAGTGGTGAAACTTGAACTTTTCTTAGGGTACAAATAGCCTGAAAAAAGCTAAGGTATTAATTTGGTCCATAAGTTTAAAAAGCTGATTGATTCTGTGTTTACCTGGTACTTAGCCCTTAAAGAAAAGGCTGAAAAGAGTCACTTGGCTCAAGGATGTTGCCTTTTGGAAGGGTTTGTGTGAGATCTTCACAGCTGTTACTAAAAAGTGGTGATGGTTTCTTTTTCAAAAATTGGGTAATGCTCAGAATGACAAAGAAAGAAAACTGTGTGGGCATTTCTGGCAGATTTGGAATTAATTCAGACCACCAGTTTCGTAATCTTCTTCTGGGAGAAAAGTTGCAATTCTGTACAGATCCTGCTTTGCCTGAGGTAATCTGGTTTTCTGCAGCATAAATATATCTAAAATTGCTTTATGTAATCCCTCATTTACAAGGAGGAAGATGCCTGATCTGCCACAATTAATCTTTTAGACTTTAAAAGATGCCACAAGGTCCATTGTTGTAAAATATACCACATCACTTTCCTAAAAGAGGGAAAGTGGGAGAGATAGGCAAAACACTTGTTTCTAGGGTCATTTAAAAGTTTTGTTCTAAAAAGAAATAAACGGTTTTGAGCCCAGAAACAATATTATCAGGAAGATCATTTATAAAGAACATGGTGCATTTGTGTGTGCGCACCTATGCCTGTGTTACACGCCTGGGTACCTTCTATGGAAGGCAATGAAAGTACTTATAGGATGGCATTACACCGGATTCCTCTTCCGTTCCTAACTGGATCTTCCACTCCGCTTTTCCACCCCGTCCTACCTACAGGTGGGAGAACCTGGGTCTCTGCTGTGGGTGAGTTCCGATTGATCTGACCGCCTCAAGGATTCCGAAGAACAGGCAGGAGGCGAGATGAAGTCAGAAAGGCCTACAAACGCCTCTTCAAATCTCCGCCTAGCCCAGGGCTTGTCTGTTTTCCGGAACAGGAAAGGGGGCAAGGGCCAAATAAAAAGAAAGGAATCCTCTCCCAGAGGAAAAGCCACCTCCCTTTAGGAATAATTAGAGGGTCCAAAGAGGGGGGGCTGGCGAAGAGCGGGAAGGGTGGGGGGTGGTGCGGAGAGTTGATTTTGCTGTCAGAAGTTCTGTCAGCGCTTAACCGAAATGGGTTAAATCCTGCCCTGATTGCGCAAGGGAAGGCAGAAACAAACGACGACAACGGAAAGGAAAAGAGGACATATTGAACACCCTGGCTAGGGGAATTAAGCTCTGTTAAATTTACTGAAAAGCGCATAGGATTGGGGCTGCGCGAAAGTGAAAGGAAAAACCTAGGGTATATAGCTGATGGGAAAAGGAACAAAGAAGTTAGTGGTTTTAGTTACCTTGAATCTCCGAGAACTACGCACCCATCCACCCACCCATTGCCGGGTGGGGGGTTACAAATACAAAGAGATCTCCGTCCACGCCTCGTTCACTGTCCACCAGGAATTCCCTCTCTTGGCGGCCAGCTAAGTTTGGCTATGGGATTTTCTTCGGGGTGTGTATGCAGAAAAGGTGGGGTGGTATTTGTGTAGCAAAACCCAAGCTGATCACCTCTGAGGTGATGAGCCCATGCTAAAGTATGCAAGGGGAGAGGCCAGAGATCTCTCTCCCCCCACCTCTCCCCGCAATAACCTGACCACAAGTTGCAGACGTGAATGGCAGCCACGTACGTGTGTGGACAGAATCTTCAGAAACACCCCTGGGAGGGGAACAGACGGAAGTAGTAGGCTGTCATTAAAATGGAACCTAGTGAATATAACAATGGGTATATTAAAAATAACCTCCGTCCGGTAAAGAGTGAGAGTTCCTGGAAGTTCGAAATTTGGTTCAACTCAAAAGACTTGGTCGGGCATCCCCAGGGCTCTGTGGTGGGAGAGATTAAATCCTCCCAGAACGAGGTATAAATCCTTCTAGATTAGAACATCTGTCCATCTCGATGCCCATTGGCATTAAGGGTTTAAAAAGGAAGCGGGTCTCTCCGGGTGGGGGGGACTGAGGGATGGGGGAGGAATTCATTAGGAGAAAGAGCGAAGGGGAACCCGATCTCCATTAAACAGGAGCCGGGCCAACCCGGCACGATCCTGGCAGGCGCCCTTTGCTCCTTTCCCTGCTCGGGAGAACCGAAGGGAACCCCTTTCTTTTCTCCGCCGCCCTTGCCAGCTTTGGAAGGGAGAGGAGCGATTGGACCGGGCTCGCCAAATGTGCTGGGCTTTAGAAGCAGCGCTGGGGATCTGATCCGGAGCCAGGAAGAACGCCAGGCAGCGAGGGCCGCCTTCCTACCTCGAGGCTCGCAGAGACCCGCGGCGCTGCTGCTCCCAGGATCAGCCCTTTGCCGGTGGGCAGGAGAGAGAAAGCTCCAGGAAGATTCTCCCGAGAAACCAGGGAAGGAGGGTGGCGCCTCCCTTGCTTGCTTTTTTTTTTAAAGGACACTAACTATCAATACGGTATTTTTTTTTTCAAAGAAAATCCGACTAAGTGGCTTAATGTAAAAATGCCGCCAAATAATTGGCGTTCTCAAGTGGAGGGTTGGTTTGAAGGGGGGCTGGGGGTGGAGAGGAATTATTTTGAAACAGGTTTTTTCGCCAGTCAGTTGTTTTGTGGCTTTCGAAGCGACCCTTCCTCGGTTTGTCTTACCTTGGAAGGCGCCGAGCGAAAGCGGCTGAGTCCGCCGCCAGATCTTTCTAAGCCACCCACCCCACTGGCGGCTGTTCGGAGCCGTTTCTTAAACGGAGGGGATGAAAGCCAACAGAAAGGAGATTTCGAGGGTTTTAAAACAACAAACTACCGGGAGTGTATCTTCAGATAGTTAAAACACAATCTAGAATTTAAACAGGAGGGCCCATTCTGTTAAACCGCATTCAGTCAGTATAAGAAGTGGAAAATAAAATAACCTAAGGTGTGCTTTTTTTTTCTTTTTAGGGACCTATATACATGTCCTGATTTCCTTTGACCTTCAGTGCAAGGAATTCTCGACTAGTTATTAGTTCGAGCTGGTTTTGTGTGTTTGTTTACATAAAGGCTGTTTTCTGAAAGGTTTATATTTTCAAACTAACTGGTGTTTCCGTCTGATCAAAATATAAGATTTTTAAGCATTCAAAATTATACTTACTTACACTCAAGATTCATACCTATAATTACTTCCAAGCTGACTACTTGTATTTTGTTTTCTACTATATTTCTACTATTTGCTGCTTCAAGCAAGTGAAGCGTTTTGTATGATCAATGCTACCACTTCGGAAGAAAAAATATACTTCAGTACAAGCCTGAATATATTTACTTATTCCACACTAATGGCATTTGTGTCTAGGTAAGAGGCTCAGGAAAGTTGCAATTCAAGGGAATGAAATAATGCAAATAAAATGAATTACCTACTACAACTGGGTGAAAAGAAACTGGGCATACACAATATGATCCTAACATTAAAAAATATTCACACCTTAAACACTAACTTCAAGTTTCAGTTGTGGTGTGTTTTCATAAACTACCTAACAGAAGTGTTCGATTTAAATCAAGCACGTAAATGCAAAACAATTCAACATTTTAAAAAGTTGGGTCCATAGGATTTTTTGCGGGAAGGGGGCAGAGTCTCTAGCAAATATTCTGTTTTTCAAAGCCCCCCCTCCCCCAATTCTCCATCCTTTGCTCTACC
The DNA here is from genome assembly GCA_017656035.1 of Myanophis thanlyinensis. Taxonomy (NCBI): domain Eukaryota; kingdom Metazoa; phylum Chordata; class Lepidosauria; order Squamata; family Homalopsidae; genus Myanophis; species Myanophis thanlyinensis. The sequence continues at coordinate 7,732 of JAEANM010002187.1, forward strand.
TCCCGGCACCTGGTGAAATATCTTTGCTCAAAGTCTTAACCACCGCCCTCAAAACCACTGGGGATTATTTAGTGCCCGCTGCGGACTTTATAAAACTTCGATGTGGGCCGGGCACTTAAGTTGGTGAAATCGTCTTGGGTTTTTTTTGTGTGTGTGTGTGTTGTATTATTGTTTTTTTGTTTTTTTTAAAAGAAGCCCCTCTGATAGAGGAGAGCGTTGGAGTGGGGCTATCTCAGAAGTTATCGCAGAGAGAGAAGTCGAAAGGCAGCGGAGGGTGGGTGTGCGCGCGCCGGGGGCGGGGGGAAAGGGGGGGGGGCGAGCGTCTTTCTCTTTGGCGGGTTCAGCACTTTTTAGCTGTTTGGAGCAAAACGAGGGAATGGATTTTCTGGGGCCAATCGCAAGGCGAGACTAGACGCCGAGCTGCTGATTGGCTGGACGGAGGTTCTTAGCCTGTGCGTAGCCCCTAGTTCATGTCTACTGAACTGAGTCCAGCTGGCGCCAGTGCTGACACAGGATGCTTTGGGGATGTTACAAAAAAGGCCAGAATAAGTGGAGCTTGCCATCTGAGTAAGAGCCTCCATCCAACCCTCCTCTCTCGCGCTCTCCTTCGGCTCTCCCTCCCACACTTTTCTCTTTTTTTTTTTTGCATTTCCATCCTCCAAACAATCATCCGTCACCCCACCCCCCCACTCCTCCTCCCCCCCCGCCCCCGTTTACAACCTAAAGAAACTTTTCAAACATTTGTGGAGTTCGATTCAGTCCGCTTGGAAGATCTCCTTGTAAGTATGTCGATGAGCCGAATGAGGGTTGGTACAGGGGTGAGGGGTGGGGGGCAGAGCGATGCCTGGTTTTTATTTTGCGGAAATATAAACGCTTTCCAGCTCCTTAACCCCCTTTTTAGGATCTTTTGGAAAATGTCAGCCTCAACTCCTTTGTAGGCAAATGTAGATCAGAGATCTGCCTTCTGTCCCGCATTGTTATGGTTAGAGAAGGTCGTTCTGGCCGTGGTATTCGTGGCAACGGCAGCCTAACGAGGATGTAAAGGCCGGGGAGGGGATAAGAGTGAGGCGGACGCCTTGGGATCGCTTTAGCTGGGCTCTGTGTCTGCCTGCCTCCCCCCCCCCCCGGTCTTCCGCGTTTCCTTGAGCGCAGTAGCCTCTTCCGCGGTCTCTTCCAGTGTACCCCTTCCGAAGGCCCGCCGTGTACTCATCCTTTCCTCCTTCTTACAGGTGGTGATCCCGAGTGTGTGGCAACCGGAACCTCTCTCCGCAGCTTTCCCGCCTTCAAAGAGAGACGACTTTGCTTTTTTTGGTTTTGTTTTGTTTTCCTCCCTTCCAAGGCCAACCTCACTCACTTCTGAGGTCTCTGCGATTTTAAGCCAAACGAAACCAAAGGCAAAACGGTTTGGGGTTGGAGGGAGGCGGGGGGGGGGGCCTAGGGGCGGAGTGGGAAGAAACCCACCGAAATGGAGGTAGCTACGGACCAGCCACGCTGGATGGCCCATCACGCCGTGCTGAACGGGCAGCACCCGGAGAGTCATCACCCGGGACTGGCTCACAACTATATGGAACCGGCGCAGCTCCTACCTCCGGACGAAGTGGACGTCTTTTTTAACCATCTGGACTCCCAGGGCAACCCGTACTATGCCAACTCGGCCCACGCGAGAGCCAGAGTTTCCTACAGCCAGGCACACGGTAATCTTGCCTCCCCCGTTGCCCCCTTTCTCGCTTCCCGTTTTCTGCCTCGGCCTCCTGCTGATCTTGGTGAGGAAGCGGCCGGAAGGTTTCTGGCGAAGGGCAGCAGTGAGAGAAGAGGAGGGAGCCGGGCTGGGGTTGTAATCCTAGAAAAAGCCTTTCGCCCCCAAGTTTGAGTGCCGCTTTTAATTGATGGCGGGGCTGGGGGTGGGAGGCTAGAAAAGGGAAGCGGCGTCCTTGTGCGTGGAGGAAGAGAAGGTTATTCAATGCATCTCGCAGCAGCGAGACAGGCCCGTTTTCCGGCTAACTTGAAACACTTTTTCAAGTCTTTTTTTTTAAATCAGGGCCCGTCTAAGAACGGTGCGGGTTGCAAAGAGCTCAGTTTTGGGCAAGTAGGAAAATAGCCGCCAAACCTACACCGTTGCACACGCGCGTCTTCGTAGGCCGCCCAGTCTGCAAACTAGCCTGCAAACGGCTTGCCAGCAGCGCAGCAAGCGGAGGGGTGGAAAAAAAACAAAACCCGCCCGTCCTTTGCTTGTCAGCTTAGTCGCGTTGACGTTTTACTTCCCTCCACGTTCCAACCAAGTTTTGGCGTTCGGTTGCGGAGCAGTGGGGCGAGAGAAGGAAGACGCCTGCCCGGCTCTGCTTTCCGTCACTTACGCTTGATCAAGGGGTGCGGGGTGGAGGGGGTGGGGGGGGGGGAAGGTGTCCCAGCTGAGCGAGAGGGGCGGTGGACAAAGTATACATATGTTTGCATAACTTTTCTCCTCAGTCCCCACTGATTTCCCCAGGGAGGCCCTAGATGGCTTTTTAAAGCCCGCATCTTAAAAACATTTAGCTCTTTTTTTTCTTTTTTTTTTGCGTGAGAACCCGCAAAGAACGGGAGCCCCGCATTTCAGCCGGCTCCCCTCGGCGGGTTGAAGGGAAGGGTGGAAAGCCGATGCCTCCTCCAATTTTTGCCCCGCGTTGGAGATTTGGGAGCAGATCTTCCCGTTGGCGGCTGTGGGACGGACAGGTCAAGGAGAGGGGAGTGTGTGTGTGTGTGTGGGGGGTTTCTGCTCCAGCGGGAGGGAAACCGTGGGGCGGGGTGGGGGTGGGGTGGGGGGGGAGGCGAGAGTGGGAGAGCAGCTTTTTTACCCCAGGCTTTGGCCTGGCTGACTGGCGCCTTTTTGCCCCCCCCCCTTCCATTTCCCAGCCCGTCTGACCGGCGGCCAAATGTGCCGGCCTCACTTGCTCCACAGCCCCGGCCTGCCTTGGCTGGACAGCGGCAAAGCGGCGCTCTCGGCGGCTCACCATCACAACCCGTGGACGGTGAACCCTTTCACCAAGGGGCCCTTGCACCCTTCAGCGGCCGGCGCGCCGCCCGGCGCCATCTCGGTCTACCCGGGAGGCAGCAGCTCCGCCTCGAGCGCCGCCTCGGCCTCCTCGCTCACGCCGGCCTCGCACTCCGGCTCGCATCTCTTCGGCTTCCCGCCCACGCCGCCCAAGGAAGTCTCGCCGGACCCCAATGCGGGCAGCAGCGCCGCCTCGCCGGCCTCCGCTTCGGCCGGCGGCAGCAGGCAAGATGACAAGGAGCCTCTCAAGTACCAGGTGGCCCTGGCCGACGGCATGAAGATGGAGAGCGCCAGCCCGCTGCGCAGCAGCCTGGCCGCTTCCATGGGCGCGCAGCCGTCCACGCATCACCCCATCCCCACCTACCCTTCCTACGTGCCCGCCGCCCACGACTACGGCGGCAGCCTCTTCCACCCGGGCAGTTTCCTCGGGGGTCCCGCTTCTAGCTTCACCCCAAAGCAGAGGAGCAAAGCCAGATCCTGCTCAGGTAAGACCGCTTCTCCCCTTCCTTTCTGAAAAGCCTCCTTGAGCCTTTGAATCGCGGGTGGGTGGGGGTCGGGGGTATAAAGGTTTTCTGGCGGGAATTGTTTAATTAATGCCCAGTATCAGAGAAGACGTCTCTGGACATCGTTTTTGCATCTTGAACTTTTGCTGCTTGTCTTTGCTGTCTCTTGGATAAGTGTGGCATAAATGTTGTCAGTTTATTAAAACAACCCTCCCCCCCTCCCTTTAACAAATAACAGCCATCGGTGGTTAATAACAGTTGTAGTGATATAAGGATGGGCCTCGGAAGGGTTTGTGTTCTTCCTTGTGAGCAGCAAAACTCGGGATTTATTTTGTTTAGATAATACACAAAATAAGAACTAGAAAATATTTAAGTAGGTAATAATCTGTACAAGTATTTAATAAGAGCCACAGTTTTGATTTAAATGTTTTAGACATGATAATATGGACCATGTTTCTTTCCAAATTAAAAATACTAGCCCTTGCCACAAATATATTTGATTAATGAAGTAGTTAATTTTATTAATGTGGGCACACAAACAAATACAATCTTACCAGAATTTAAACAAATGCTTAACTACTATTCTCTATTCAGTCCTAATTTAATAATTCCAAATAAATAAATCACCACTTTGATCCTGTAACTGTAATAATCCAGGGAGATAACAATTAGGATTGTGAATATCAGTGGGCTTCTGCAGCTGGGTGGTTTCTTCAAAAACTCTCCTTGACGTTTGGTTAAATATATTAAAAGATAAGCATTAAAGGTTTTTAAAAAAACTGGCCAGTTTTAAATTTTCCTGATCAGATTTGAATGGATTTCCATATTCCTACATTTTTTGAGACCATGTAACAAAATTAAGTTATCAGTAATTTTTCTGAGAATGTGGAGCACAAGGACATTTCCAGTTTGTTATCTTTCATAATTTTAGTTTTTGCTAATTAGTTGGCAAGCCAGCTCTCTCTTTTTGTTTCAGTCACTGATCTCCATAAGATTCCCTCATTGCTGAGCCCAAAAGCTGCCATAATCCATGGGGGGTGGGGAAAAGATACACAAAGTTCATAGATCTGAATTATGCAAATAAGAGTTTATATTGGTAAACCTCTTAATGCAACCCCACGAAAGTCTGGGGCAACTGAATTCATTGCCAAAGCATGATATGCCTGATATACCCTTTTGGGTGGAAGCTCCATTACTGAAAATTTTAGTTAATCTGTTAACTGCTTAATAAAGATAAACTTTATTGTAAATTTCTGTTAACTTTCAATAAAGTTCAACTTCATTAAATAAAGGACTTTTATAAGGGCTCAGCTGTTAAGAACTGAAATTTAAGGTCATTTTCTTAGAACTTCTACAGAATTTTGCTTTCTCCAGATCATACAACAACAAAGTTCAAACATAGTTTACGTAGGAATGCAGGATTCCAAAGTACCTTTTAAATGATAGTTTAAATTAATTCAATAAAACTGGAGGAACTATGCCTCAGTTAACTCCAGTTCATCTGTTTGTTAAACCTGCAACTTATTTGCCTGTCATTTTTACATATTTCAAGCCAAACTTAGATTTCTTTTTAAAAAGACATTCAGTGTAATAAATAATACTCACAAAAAACAAACTTAGAATATTTTATATTAATTTAATATTGTAATGGTTTTATCAGTAAAGATGAAACTTATTGAGATATCAAAGAAAAACAAAACAAGATACATTTGCACCTCTTTTCAACATGGCTAGTAATTCAGAGACATGGTTACTTTTACCGGTAGGAACATTGCAAGAAAAGTACAGTACTTTTTGTTGCTTCTCTGTTTGGATCACCCTCTAAAGAGATTCTGGAATTTTGTGTTATATGCAACAATGATAAAATATATTAGTTGTTTTTTTTAAATCGGCTACTTTTATAAACTACTTTCAATAGGAATCGGGAAATTTGGTTTCAGCCTTCTTCCCATGACTTCTATCCTTTGCCATAGTCTGCACTGTTTATTAGATGTAGAAGTTTCCCTATATTTTGTAATGGAGATCCTGTCTTGTAGATGAAACTGCAGAAAGTTCGTGACCATTTAATGTTTTTGTAGGAGAAGCAAGGCTCACGACAAGGCGACTCCTGCAGCTTCCTGCTTAAAGAGGGACAAAAGCTAGGAACTCCTGGCTTCACAGAGGTCCCTCATTTTTCACTCCAGCCAGGGCTGTTTAAAAACCACCCACTCCATAGATTAAAGGAGACACAGAGACAGCTGAACTTAGCATGGCCAGCTCAAGTTACTGCCAAAGTGTATTTCCTCTGCATTAAATACTGTATGATTTGCATAAGCTCTGCTGAAAGAATTTCCTTGCCCTCAAACAAATGAACTTTTAGTTAATATTCTTGCCCCCCCACACCCCCTCTCCTTTAAAAAAAAAAGACTCCTGTTGAACAAGCAGCCGTGTTTAAGCATTTTGAGCCAGATCAATCTTAAGCCCATAACAAAGAGAATGCATAATAAATTAGATTTTGGATACGAGGGTATATGGAATGCCCAGAAACAAAAGTTAATTCTGCTTCATTCTAAAGAGTGCAACATTTATAAGAAAAGGAAAAAAATGGGCAAGCAGAGGAAGAAAATTCTTTTCTAACTCCAAAACATTAATGAACAAAGAATTGTGTATTCTTGTTTCAGTTCCAATATTACTTCTTAGATGTTGGAGAGAAGAGAGAGGGAAGGAACAGCTTATGACTCTACATTTTGGATCAGAGTCTGTTTTCTTATGCGGCAGCTGTAATAAAAAATACCACTGTCTAGGTTAGACAGCATTATTGTTACATGAGAAAGAAAAATGCTTGAAAACGGCATGTCCCTACCTTTATTGCATGTACTGTCAATGTTGTGTCGCTGACCTGTCTTTTTTCCTTCCCTTTTAAATAAAATGAATAATAACATGCTGTTTTGATATCTGGAATCTACCTAAATGGACAATGCAAAAAGCTTTTGTGAATTTGTTTTTAAAGAAAGAAATCCGGTTTCTTCGTGTTTCCATTTAGAAGGCAGAGAGTGTGTCAACTGTGGAGCTACTGCTACCCCTCTCTGGAGAAGAGACGGTACCGGGCATTACCTGTGTAACGCCTGCGGGCTGTACCACAAAATGAACGGTCAAAACCGACCTCTCATTAAACCTAAGCGGAGACTGGTAGGTGCCTGTTTCTCTATGAGGTTCGGGGCAAAATGGTTTCATGGGACCATCACTGCATATGAAGGAAGAGGGTACAACCTGAACCCACCTGTGGGATTCAGAACTTACATGGAAGCTAGATAATAATGTCTGCACATAAAGGCTGTGTCACTGAGAGGCCACAGAGTAGCCTAGGAACAAATGGCTAAGGTCCCACCCGTAGTAATTTATATGCCAGGATACAAAACAATAGCTATTTCATATGGGGATAGGTATACACATTTGTATGCTGTCGGTGTACTCTTGACTGTGGCTTTAGAAGTCCTGTGATACAACAATCTTATGAAGTAGGCCGGTGGCACAGACTTACACTGCCTCACACATGCTTACGTTCTGTCTGTATCTTTGCTGCACATTCCTGCCTGTTTGAGAGTACGTGCCCAATTAAATCGGCCTACTTCTTCCTGTGCATTATTCCGCCTCTTTTATCCAGAAAAGACAGCTTTAATTCGTTTGACCTCTTGGACAGGTCAGATGTACGCTCAAACTGAAAGAATCACTCTTGCCTGCCTGCCCTCCCAGCTGAAAAGTACAAAAAGTGACCCAAAACAGAAAGTATAAAAAAAAAATAGATGAGTCAAAACTGTTTCGGTCTGTTCAGTCATTATTTGGATGGTTTTGTAGTCAGAGATTCCATGGTAAAACTAACATTAGTCTTCTTTAGAGGCAATCCTCTGATTGCTCTTTTCAAGAGCTGATTATTTTTCCATGGAGTCACCTATACTTTGTATTTTCATTTCAGGGTTGTTGATTTTTTAATTTTTGAAAAAAAAAATTCTGAGCTCCTGGTAGTTTCCTATCCGGATATCTGTATTCTGAAGATAAGGAAACTTTGTGTATCTGTTTCCTGGCTCTAAAAGCTTTAAAGAGTTTCTATAGGCAGGCCATGCTATTCAGGCAGTCTGTTTTGAAATTGCAAATAGGCTCTGCTGTACAAATATTTGTTTAAAAAAG